>CAJVPP010003479.1:0-11531 GCA_910592005.1 Funneliformis mosseae | reverse complement strand
TGATGAATAAAGAGAAAGGGGGTGTTGATCTACTTGAAGAGTCAGATGATGATGATGATGATTTCCTTAATAATAAAGTTCGAGATTTATTTGCTCGAGACGAAAAAGATGATGATGACGGTACATTATAAATATTTGGAATGATGTTTTGATAAAATGATTGATCTAAAAAAATTTTTTTTTTATTGAATTTGCAAGAGCAAAAATCTTCTTTTCAAAAACGCCAAGAAAGAATTAAAAATCAAATTGAACAATTTGAAACGGAAAATGTTGCTGAAAAAGATTGGACTCTCGTAGGAGAGGTAAGAATGTTATTTTTTTAATAATATTGTAATTGTAGATATAAATTTTTTTGCTCCTTTCAATTAGGCGTCAAGTAAAGATAGGCCTATAAATAGTTTGTTGGAAGAAAATTTGGAGTTTGATCATATTGTAAAGGTAATTTGTAATCCTGCTTTTATTATTCAATTATAAAATTTGAAGTTTAATAATAAACTTCCAATATGTATATTAGCCCGTTCCTGAAATAACTGAGCAATTTACGGAAAAACTTGAAGATATAATAAAACGAAGGATTTTGGATGTAAGCTAATAATAATAATCAACAAATCATTTCAAAATAAGAACATTAATATATTTTTTCTATTAGGAAACATTCGACGATGTTGAACGTAAACGTGATCCTAATTTTAGACCATTTTTACCTTCGAAATTAGTTGAAATATCAGATGAGAAATCAAAGAAATCTTTAGCTGAAATATATGAAGAAGATTATGTTAAACAAACTACTAAAGATATGAAAAATGAGAAGGATGAGGCATTAAAGAAAGAACATAAAGAAATCGAAAATATGTTTAAGGATTTATGTCATAAATTAAATGCTTTAAGTAATTTCCATTATACTCCAAAACCAGTAAGTTCACGTTGTTCGCGTTTAAAAATGTTTTGGGTATACTGATTTATTTTATTTATTATTTATAATAGCCCAAACCGGAAATTACCGTTATTTCTGATTTACCTGCAATTTCTATGGAAGAAGTTATACCTGTTAATGTTAGCGATGCTAAATTATTAGCACCTGAAGAAGTTTATGACAAAAAGAAAGGAGAAATTAAGGTAATATTCAAGAGTAAAAGTCATGTTAAATTGTAACAAGTGGAGTTTCTTATGTAAGGAATTATATTTTATTAGGGCGAAACTGAAAAGGACTCGACCGAGAAGAAACGAGCTCGTGTTGCGAAGAAACGCGCCAAGAAGAGAGAGAAGTTATTAAAAGAACGTGAAAAGAAAGTCATCGAAAAGTAAGTTTATTGTATTTTATTTTGTAAAACATATATACACATAAATTTAATAATTTTTTTTTAGGATAAATCCTGGATTAGGTAATAAGCATTCCAAACAAAAGATTTTGGATTCTTTAATTGGACAAAAGGTAAAAGAATTTTTTGGTGTTTATTGCATAATGAATAATTTTGAGCGTTCTTTGTTTTAAAAAAAAATACATATAATATATTTCAGAATGTTACTATTATCGATAAGGATGGAACTCAAAAATCGGCAATAAGACATGTTGTTGATGTTAAATCCACATCTTTGAAATTATGATTAAATTGAGCGTAAAAGATATTCCCTTAAATCGACTTTATGATATAAATTCACATTTTGTATGTATGTATTTGGAATATATTTGTCGCTTCTGCTTTATATAAGTGGATTAGTAAACGCATGATTGATAAAATGTTGTAGAGATTCAAAGTAATGGATCCGAGCGCCTTAAAAAATAAGAGTACGTTTTCTTCAAGACAAATCGAGTAAATAAGTTTTGATTTGGAATTTTATAAAATGATGGCTCTTTTTTCAAAAAAAAAAAAAAAAAAAAAAAAGGAATGTTCGATTTTTAATGCTCCAATCTAATTTTACCAGTAGTTGATATTTATAGTTGTATGTAATACATTGATAATTTTTTTTGCAAAACAATTAGCCGATAATAAATATTAAGGGATAATTATCTAATATGATTAATAAAGATAAAGAAAAAACAAATATAAATTCGATAATACAATAACAATTAAGGGACTAAGATTTCATTCCAATGGCTTCAATGCCATTAAAGTACCAATAAAAGTTAAGATCTGTAATTAAAATTAAATCAAATATTCAGTTAATATATTAATGTCGATATGGCATATAATAAAATGAAAAAATGAAACATTACCAATCGAGGCCTAACTTCAACAATATCCTCTGGTAATAAGAATATAGTAGCGCCTAACTTTCTCGCAATAGAAATTGCATATCTAGCATTAAGTGTAGCATCATCATCTAAAATAAATTCAAAAAAATTTTTTCGATCAAATATTCTTATAATATCATAAAAACTTATCGCAAATGTAAATTAATTTCATTTACCAGAAATTCCTTTCGTTACTAGAGCATAATCTACAATTCCCGGCCTAATACCGTTCAACAAATCGATCAAAAATATACCACTTCTTAATTTTGAATCCTTGAAACTACTTATTCTCGAAGATTTATTACCACGAGCAACTGTATCATTAGCCCATTTAATTAAATCATTATCAGTAATATCCCGACCACCCTTGGATAAACTTGTTAAAGTCTGAATAATATTAATCCGCATCATTTGCCAGACAAGACCAAGGATTAAAGTTTTCGTTCCGTCACAAATATCGGCTCCTTGGATATTAACAAGAGAAAACCGTAGTTCTTTTCCAATTGCAATTGCATAATTTGTATTTTCCACTTGTTTGAATCTAGATAAATTGGGTGATTTATTAACCTTTTTCCAATTTACTAAATTAGGAGCAACTTTATCAAATGCTTGAAGGAGGATTAAACCATCCTAATAAAAATAAAAATAAAAAAATTAAAATTTTAAGTAATATTCGTTATAAGAAATCAGTCAATAAAGAAATTTAGGTAAAAGAACCTTAACATCTTCATATAGATTATTCACTGCCGGAGTAACGTCCAAACTATTAAGCCACAGGGAAAATACTGTAAAAAATTGATAATACTGCCAATTAGTTTGTGAATGATGATAATCGTCAGAAGTTATTAAATTATATTATACCCCTTGCTTCTCTATCATCACTATCATCAAATTCTTCAAGTTCTGCCTTTTCTTCTTCGTCAAGTGGATCCAAACAGGGATGAGTGTTAAATAGATGAGCCACAAAAGCCAAATTTAACTTTGGGTTTCCAGCAACAAGAGCCTTTGGAGTTAAATATTTTCTGCATCCTAATTTCTCGGCGTTTTGCAGAACCTGTTAATAAAAATAATATGAGAAAATAAATAAATATAAAGAAAGATATTTATTATTTAATCGAAATCAATTTTTAAATACCTTCTCGGCACGTTCTAGAAGATCAGGAACATTTAACGGGTCCCGTGAACAAAGATCAGGTTTAAGTTGATTTAAAAGAACTGTATAATTTACACCATCGCTGACATCTTTGCTAAAATTCTTAACCCTATACAAAATGACGATTTAGTTAAGTTCATTAGAGAAAGGCGGGGAACAAAAATTTAAATACCTTCGATCCCATTTAGCAGCTTTTAAATGATAATTAAACCATCGTAACAAAATTTGATCTGGAGGTAATTTTAAAAATTGTTCAAGTGTTTCATCATCTTCCAAAAGTCGATACAACTCTGGGTGAAGTTTTATATCTATTTTGTTTAATAGTCCAATCTTGATAATCTGCCAGATAAGACCTAGAATCAAATGTTCTCTTCCTTCAATTAAGTCTGCTGATCCGATATTTACAACATTACAACCAATGCCTTTTGCGGAAAAAATTACTAAATTATTGTTTTCTGTCATCTTGAACTTATTGACTTTCTTTCCCTTTACAGGCACATTTAGAACTCGTTCATCAATTGTGTCCGGTACGGAGTCATTAATAAGTTTTGCGAGAATTAACCCATCTTATAAAGATGATCAATATTGATATTGTTAGAAATCATATTTTTTCTTAACAAAGCAATAACGACGAATTATATTTACCTTTACATTCATCAAATAATTGCATAGTATTTGTATCTATCGGGATTTTATCCTTAACATCAGGGTCATTAATCAGTACCTGATTGATATGCCTCGTGAATTCAGTTCTTTCATCTTCATTAATAGTGTGTGAAACATTTTGACTGGTACCATGAACAGTGATTTTTTGTTTGTTAACTGCAAAAGCGGTTTTGTTACGACCTTCCCTAAGTTTTACAACAAGCTAATGATAAAAATTAAATTATAAATAAGTTATTGTAATAGAAAGTTGAAATCAAAGACCAAATTATATATATATATATATATATATATATATTTATTTAATAAGGTTACCTCAATGAATTCTTCAATTTCAACATTGCCTGTTGAACTTAAGTCGATTTCTTTCAAGGTAGCTCGGATTTCGTCATATGAAGTACTCTCACCCATCACTTGTAAAGCCTTTACAACTTCTTTTTGTTCGAGAGCACCATTACCATCAAGGTCGATCTTGCTATATAAGACGCGTTAATTCTTATTTAAATCGTATAAAAATTTCAAAAAAAGAAAAGAAAAAAAAAACTCTTAAAAAGCATACTTGAACTTTGCAACGAGATCGAAAGCATCTTGCTGCGAAAGCTGAGGAAATTTTTTTGCTATTTGCATTGCATTCATTTTTGAAAATTATTTTTGAAATTAACGAAAAGTATGGTGAATCCCTTCCTTTTTATATCCGATTTGCCAAGTTATCTAAGGAATTTGGCGGAATTTATTCATTATTAGTTAGCTTGGCATTTGGAAAAATAAGTTACACAAGTGATTTTTTATTCGGAAATAATTTTTTTTTTTTTTTTTTTGCGAATGTCTTTTACAAAATCCAAAAATGACAAAAAAAGCAAAGTCGAAAAAGGCAAGACACCCTATTTACCCATAAAAAAACAACATAATGACAAGCTAACTACAGATAAAAATCATGAAATTATAGTAGAAAAAAGTAAAAATGAGATTGATGATATTTTCGCGACTGTAAAGAGTAAAAAAGTGTCGACGAATTTTCAACCTCAAAAATCACAAGAACCGACTTCCCCAACGGTATCATCATCGTCTTCTTCCTCCATGAACAAAAAAAAAGTAGATGAATTTATTTTTAAAGTTCCCGCAATTCCTAGTAAATCGCAATGTACCAAACGAAAGTTAAAATTGAATGACGATGACGGATTTAGCGATTCCCGAGGGACAAAAAACCGTATAACATTATTCTCATTCTTTTTAAATATTTATTATCTTGTGAAATCTTATTTTTAATTTGCCTTTTAAATATCTAGGAAGAATTACGGAAGATGGACTGCCAATCTTTGACATTAAAGAATTGAATATCGGTCGAGGAGAAGGTAATTCCAGTAAAAAAAAGTTTAATTATTTTAATTCATTGAACCAAAAATTTATTGAATGTTCTTTTTTAAGATACACAATTATGCCCATTTGATTGTAATTGCTGTGAGTAATTTGTTATTTAATTATATTTTTTTAATATTTTACTATATACTACTAAATGTTAACATATCATAGGTTTCTAAACGGAAATTTGTTACCAGTGTTAAAATTTTTTACTGTCAGATCAAATATGTAATATATTAAACAGTTTGTACCATTTTGACATTTTGACACTTGCAACTTAATAAATCGGGTATGCATATGTAAATTTTATAAATCCGGAAAATTTACCAGATCATTCATCAGGGAGTATAAATTTAGCATACGCGTTTTAACGCGTTTTTACTTACTTTAATTTCCTCTGGGCTTTTCGCCGGAACAATATGTTTATTAATGCAATGAAAAGGTTCAATAATACATAAACAATGTTGCAAAGATGATTACGTTTGTTCCACATGGTTGTTCTGGCCCACAAAGGAAATGCAACCTAATATAATAGAGTTGCTTTTACTTTGTGAATAATTTGATATGGGTACAGGTAGGTGATGGTATCGGTTTTAGGTGAAACTGGTTTAACCGCAGTTTGAAACCAAACTGATACTAAGCGGTTTGAATATTTTAAACCATGGTTTGTCAAACTATATTTCAACCTATAGTTTAAACCACCGTTATCAGACGACTTTCCCGAAAGCCACTTTCCCGAATATACATTTTTCCGAAGTCACTTTCCCAAATTCCAATATCCCTGAATCCCTTTTTAAACAATGTTAATTTAATTTTAGGACAATTTTTTTCCGCAAAAAGGTTTAAATATATAAATAATTTTTTATAAAAATTTTTAAAAATAATTTTTACTGCGGCCATTTATAACGGGTTAAGATTATTTCTAAACTTGGATTGTAAAAATATTTATTGTAAATATTCACGAAGTTTAATAAAGCGAAAATTATTAATACTTTCTTTGTGAGTTTGTTTATGCAACTATTTTTAATATTCTTATTAAGAACGGACTTTTGGATGGTTGAAATTGAATTTTTTGTTTTTCATATTTTGCCAAAATATATCTATCTATCTGCTCAAATATTAATTTAAATAAATAAATTTTATTATGAATCCAAAATTTTTCACAAAGTATTCTCTGCACTTTCATCGTTAGAAAATTACTGTAATTTTTTTTTTGAGGCACAAAAATGTTTTAACTGTAATTCCTATATCGTACTTATAAATTTTCGAAGCGGACTTGTTTAACTGCACGTTTTATAAATTGTTTTTTTTATTAGATAAATATTATTATTTAGATATTGTAATATTATCATGTGTTACGTGAAGATTACAAGGTTTTGTTATTTCTTATTGGCCCTCCATTAGATTTTTCAGTTCTATCATCAGTTATATCATCACTAATAATATCAAAGAAAATTCACTAGACATTTTTGCAATTTTCAAGAGAAAAGGAGAACAGAAATCGAAAAGTAGAAATTACACGTGAATAATTTATTAATTAGTAATAAACTCCATTGATCAACATGCCTTATATAATTGTATTAATTATAAAGCCATTTTCTCGAATATAAGATATTCCAAATTGGCCATTTTTCTAATATCCTAAATCCTAATATCCCAAAATTCCAATTCCCTGAATCCTGATTTTCTGAATTCTAATTTCTGAAAGTATAATATAAAAAATTAAAAAATTATTTACTAAGTTCTTTAACATCATATTTACAATCATTAAATTATTTTCTATATACTGTTTAATTGTTACATATATGTCTATGCAAAGTAAAATTATCATCCCAAGTAAATGAATTTTTACCAAAACAAAAGAATCGTAAACATATTGAATATGTGTAACTGTATATAGTAGCTCTTCTTCAACTGGAACTTTAAAGAAACATTTAGAAAAGAAACATCCTACTGAATACCAACGTAAATTTACTCAAACAACCTTAAATTTTTAACAAATGCATTCATATAATCATAAAGAAAACTTTGAAAAAAGTAAAGGTTTAATTGACTGAATAATAATGAGTATGCAGTCATTCTCAGTGATAGAGGAAGAATTAGTGTAAAATCTTGAAATATGAAATTGAAAAAATTAAAAGTGAAATATCTTTAACCACTAATATGTGAACTTCTGATAATAGTCATACTGCATTTCTTGAAGTAACTTGTCACTATATTAATGATAATTGGATGTTTAGACATTTTTTACTTGATATAATACCATTTCATGAATTACACTCTGGTAAAAATATAGCACAAACCTTAACAAATTTATTGTTAGAATTAAATTTATTATCTAAAACATTTGCAATGATAACAGATAATGCTTTATTTATACTTGTTTGTAGAAGAGAAATAGTAAATAAATTGAAAAATAGATTTAATAATATTAATTTTTCTTATTTTCAATGTGGAACACATATTCTTAACCTTGCTGTGCAATATGAGTTGTAGATACATAATGCATCTGTTAATAAAGTCAGAAAATTTATGATTAAGGTTCACAATTCTATTATACTTTTAGAAGATTTATAATGTATATTTGAGTCTCAATCTATTGAATTTCTATCATCACAACTTGATATTGAAACATGCATGAATTCTACATTTCTAATAATTAATAAAATGATTCAAATAAAAGTTCAAACATATATACTTATAGTATAACATCTAGATGAATTTACAAACATTTTTTTTGATAATATTGATTGAAAAAATTTAAATGTAAGTTTAATTAAATATAGTAAATAATAATTAATAAGCAAGTATTAATTATTTAATTTTTTATTCTTAGGAACTTGTATATATTCTATTACCATTTTACTCTGCTACTTTAACACTTTCATCATCAATATATCCAATAATCAAAGATTTTTGCTTAACATTTTAGACTTTAATCCAACATTTAAAATATGAAATTTTAAATAATGAAATACAATATTTAGTAGCAGATTCTATACTTTACAAATTAAATGACTATTGAAAAATCATTAATAATACAATAACTGTAACAACAATATTAGATCTGCATACCAAATACTCTATATTTATATTAAAAGAAAATACAAAAGCAATTGATATTATTAAAAAAAAAAATAAATAATTATATTAAAAATAATAATAAAAATATTGTACAACTATATAGATCATTCTATCAATCCAAACATTAATAGACTTAACACACATTGTTACTGGGTTCATTTTCATTTATCTTAACGTCTAAGTTGAAAGACTGTGGCAGCTGATTCTACATGTTAGAGTTTTTAACCTTAGGATTTTCTCTAAATTCTACAGGTATCCGTTATACTTGAATCAACTCAGCAATTTATTACGCCTTAGAATTTAAGATATATTTAATTGAACTCATAATGACGAACTTAATAGCAAGTTAGTGTAATATATCACAACAATCCTAGGTAAAGAACAACGTTGAAAAAAAAGTAATTTGTATAGATTTAAATTGATTCTTTTATTTATAATTTGAAACTCACAGAAAAATTTTTTTAAACTTACAACTGAGTTAATTTACAACTTAAGCAAAAAGCTATTCTATTTATACAAAATAACTTTGCTATAACTAGCTATTTATTATGCTATAAATTAACTAAATATAGATATATGTTTTAATAAAAATATACTTAAATATAATAAAAAAATAAAAATAATATAAATTATAAAAATAATAAAAAAAAATAAATTAAATTATAGATGTTAAAGAAATTACAAACGAAATAGAATAAATAGAATAAATAGACTGTTTAGAAAATACAAAAGAAACAAGCGTATCAAGCAAAACAGAAATTATTGCTGATCACTGTTTGGCACAGCAGTGACATTATCTAACATAAGGTCATTATTGATTAACAGATCCCACGTGATATTTGGAGTTACAATTTCTTCCGTTGATAACATACTCATTTAAAAAGTTTAATAGAAAAATTTCATTTAACAACACAATCCGTTTTAATTAATGAATTAGAAAAATATTTATAATTACCTTAAGATAATAATTATGACCCTTTAATATAGTAAAATTTTTATCAAAAAACTTTTCCAATTTTTTTAGCAATGGCTAAAGATTATCTTGCTATTCAAGCAACTTTAGTATCTTATAAGCAAGCTTTTTCTATTGTTAGTTTAACTATTTTCAAGATACAAAATTGTTTAAATCCAAAAATAGTCTGTACTTTATTATATTTAAAAAGCTAGTTTTCTTGAAAAAAATTGTAAAGACAATAAGAATGATCAACTCGATAATGATGATATTAATGATAATATTAATGATGATAAAATAGATGAATAGGTTAAAATTTTAAATAAAGGATTTTATTTTTATTTTATTTAATACTAACAAATTATAAAAATAAATAAAAAATATAATTGAAAACATTTTCAAAAATATTAGGAATTTTTATGGTATTTATATAACATTATTAATGATAATTGTAAATATTTAAATAAATTAATTTTAAAACATTCAGAACTTAATCAAATAAATAATTTTAAATTCATCAAAATTTAATGATTGAAATAAATTAAAAAAAGTTTAATTAAATAATTTTTATGACTAAAAGGTAATGCTCGACTAGCCGTAAGACTCCAGGAATTTATAAAATAAGTTATAAGTCAAAAAATATTTTAGCTTTTTTTTTATTTTTTTTGGTAAATTAAATTATTATTTATAGCTGTAACAAATATTGACAGCTACTGTAAATAGATTTAATTTAATTTAATTTGTTTTTTTATTTAATTTTTTTAAATTTAAATTTTTTTTTTTAGATTTCTTTAAAATAATTGGTATTTGCAGTAAGTGGATTTAATTTAATTAATTTAAATAAATGTTTTGATTAATTTAATTAATTAATTTTTTTTATTTTTTAGCTTTTTTTTTTAATAAATTATTTAAAGTATTGACAAATAATTGTAGTTATAAATAGGTTTAATTAAAATTAATTTTTTGCTTATTTTTTTAATTTAATTTTATATAATTAGTTCAGAACGAAGTGAAGGACTATATATGTCTATGCAAAGTATTCTGATATCCGTTCGCTCAAAAATTGAGTCGATGCTAATTGGTTTTTGCAATATTTTTTTAGTTAAAATCATTCCAGACTTAACCACAGTCCCTATTCCCTAGTTTATATTTTATTTTTAGTCATGAAGGTTATTGAAATTATGGATGAAGTAGAATACAGTTATCATAATAATGATGAAAGTTTTAATTCTGAAGTTGAGATTGGTTCTTCATAAACTTCACCAAAGTTGACTGTAATAAAAGTTATAAGTAGTGAAGTTTGAAAATATTTTATAAAAGATAGTAATTATAAAAAAAATAAAATAGCTACTTGTAAATTTTGTAATAAAATTTATACTTGTTTAGAAAGAAGTACATCAAATTTAACAAAACATTTAAATAAATTTCATAATACATAAATGGGAGGAGGTAAAAAATTTTTCAAAGAATTAACTATTGAAAAATATGTTTAATAAATTAAAGTATATATTGTTTATATATTTTTATTATTTTTTTTTTTTTTGATAATTTAAGTTAATTAATTATATTTTTTTTAAAATTATTTTTAATTAGTGAATATATAGTAATAATAAAATGAAAAAAAAACTTATAAAATGGATTGTTATTTATTAACATCTATTTACTATTGTGAAAAAATCTTATTTTATTGAATTAGTTTACTCACTTTATTCTGAAGCAAACATTTCTTCTGCTGATACTATTAAAAGAAATATTATAGATCTTTATAAATTAAATTTAAAAAATATATAAATAATTCTTCAAAAACTTCCTAGAAAAATTTCTTTTATTATTGATATTTGGACTTTTCCTTTAATAAAATCATTTTTATGTTTAACAGGTCATTTTATTGATATAAATTAGAAGTTACAAAATACTATAATAGATTTTATAGAAATATTTGAATCACATAGTGGAGAAAATATTAAAGAAGCATTTGTATTATTATTAAAAAACTATTTAAAATAAGTTAAATTTATAATTTAAATTTATTTTATTTAAATAAATAATTTAAATTAAATTAATATTAATATTTTTTAATATTTTTT
>CAJVPP010003478.1:0-11536 GCA_910592005.1 Funneliformis mosseae | reverse complement strand
GTAGCGCCTTAACGGCTAAAGCATGATTAGCATAAATTAACTAATAAAGTTTTTCTTGGCCCACGTCGGACCTTTCTCCTTTTTAATTTATATGTATCAACTCGTATATCGCTGTGTATCTGTAAATGCTGTATGACTGCTTATCGATTAAATAAAATCATGAGGGATCTGCAAACTAATATAAAATAATTACAGCCAGTCTCGAATCTGATTGCCAATCATCTCGTGATTTATAGAAACTCGTCAGCGCCTAGAACTCTTGAGGAACTGAGCCGTAGGCGCTTCGCACAGGGAACTAGGGGAGGTCTCTCATGATACAAATTTTTATGTTATACATCATGCAAAATTTCTTTAACTAATCCCTGTTAATCACGAGAGATCCACAAACCACATGTAAATATAAATTAGCATAGCCGGCCTTATATAAATCGAATAAAAATGAATCCAATATTTATTATAGTATACTTGTTACAAACTGCTATAAATTACTGAAATTGCTATAAATCTCTTAATCGCTAAAAAACACTAATTTACTATTAATTATGCCAGGTGTTATGGTTAAGATTATATTAGATAATATTTATAATAAAACTGTTCCTAGACCTATCAATCTTCGTCCTGGATACGATATGGAACATGTTTTTAAATATCATCCTCAAACTGATGAATATCGGTATGAAAAAGTAGTTGAAATAGAAAAGCAATATGATTATTTATCTATTATTAGACCTCATGAATCTCCTCAGCAATGGGCTAATCGTGTAAGAGCTCCTCTGCAAGAACTACTTTCTAAGCGAGAATATTTTGACAAAAGTCACACATGTGATTTTTATCGGATACTGTTCATATTATAGCTGAGAATGCCGAATTGTGAATGACAAGAAAATTATTATCTGGTTTGCGATAGAATAGTTATGTCGTCATTGACGTCATGTGATCGTGAATTTTCGATTGGTTTAAAATCCCGTGATTTGCAAATTTCTTCCTGCTTCTTAGGTAAATGAATGGCGGATGACGTAAATTTTAATTTTCGGGACGTATTCATTTACCAATTATTATAAATTATATAAAACCATAATATTTTCTAGGATTAGCGAGACCGCCAAGATTCAAACTCAAAAAATGACAGATTTACATTGCTTATATAAAGCCATCAGAGACTATTTTGACGATACGCCTGTTGAAGAATGGTCTTACCTTAACTTTTTAAATTCATTTAAACCCGTCATTATGTCAAGATTGGATGTCACAAAACAAGAAGATAAAGGTACATGGAGAAAGAGATTTATAACACGTTTAGATAAGATTGCAGGAGATGACGCGTATAGTGAACAACAAAGAGTGTTGGCGATTCTCTTAAAAGAAAAGGTATTTTCAGCTATTATTTCTTCTTTTATTTCTTCCTTAAAAACAGTCAAGACAGTTCTACGCAGCCAAAGGATGGTTTTGTTCCCTCTTGAGGTATGATGGTTTCGTTCCCTCCGTGTAGTTGCTGTCGGTGTCATTACTAGCCAAGGATGGTTTCGTTCCTTCTGAGGTGATGATGGTTTCGTTCCCTCGTATGATACCTGACTGTTCCTGAATTTTGAATTATTAGTTTTGGATGATTTAAAAGATCTGCATAGGACAAATTATTTAATCTCATAATATTTTTAGAACTCGTCGTCTGCAGATAGTTTCTGGGACAACGTTGAAAAAGAGAAAGAAGACTTACGTGGAAAACGAGAGATAATGAACAAGACGGTATGTATTATCCCCTGCATATAATTTATGTTACATGTCCTAATACCATCAACCTTTCAACTCTAGAATTCAGTACGCAACAATACAGAAATAGAAGTTCTAGATCTATTAGATACTGCACGCACAGAAAAAACGAAAGAAATTTTGAGCTCATTGAAGCGGAAACCTGAAAACGAAGTGCCCAGGTAAGAATGCATTGTACAAACATTTATTTATATCCTGTCCATTGAGCTCATTGTTTCTTTATATTAGTTCGTCCGATTATACTGAAGAAGACGAAAACGAACATGAAGAGGATGAGATCTATAGTGATGACATAGAGAAAGATGATGAAAATCGAATGACCCAAGAAAAAAAGGAACAATTTCGAAAAATTTTCCAGGGGATACCTACAGAGGCAAAACTTGTCTTAAATTCAAAAACTGTTGTTGAGGATGTCTTATTTAAATATGCAAAGGATCTGGAGTACGAGAGGTAAACTCATTTAATCCGAATTTTTAGCATTTTCTACTTTTAACATATTAAATAAATTATAGCCATGCACACTCATTCATCATATGTGATCATGATGATAAAATAAAAGCATTATTCAGTAAAGAAGACTGGAAGGAACTCACGAAGAAGCCTTCACTGCCGTCCGTCGATTATGAAGTTGGGAAAGAATTGGCCAAGTATATGAAGGAAGATCTTGCTGAACTTCGCCAAGAAGTGATGCGCAATTTCCTGGAAGAAAATGAATTTTATGATCCAAAGGAGCATTACTTAAAAGAATGGATCCAAGTTACATTGAGGCATCTATGCAACCTTTATGAAAATCCATCTGCTCCTTTATTCCGGGAACAGTACGAGGACTGGTTTACAGTCAACCTGTTTGGAAATTGCTTTGATTTTTTGATGAGACACCCAAGAATGTCTACGGATATAAAAAGGACAGATGCACCATCAACTGCCTCAGCAAATAGGAAAAATCGAGCCAGAAAACCAAAACAAAGAAAATTGACTGGCAGAAAGATTGATGGAATTATTCATCATCCAACTTATAATATAGAATTGGGTGCACTTGAAGCGGCAAGATCCTTCGTAAATGATGGAGATAGAAAACTTCTTATTGAGTCTTTTAAAATGCCGAAGACTTTGAAGGATATTTTAGTTGATATGATAAGATCAAAACGATGCAATGATAAGGAAGTGAATAAGCTGGTGGCCATCGGTATCCTGCATTTTCGCTATAACATTCAGTTTGTAAGGTTATGGTTGGCTGGAGGTTCTATATGTATCTTTTCGAAAGATGATATTCATTCTATCTCCGATCACTTTTCTAAAACAAGCCATTTAGATTTTCTTAAGTTCCTAAAAGCAATTGTGCGAAGTCAGGTAACTTCTTTTTATAAATACACTTACTGGATTCATTTGACTTAAATTCACAAATGACTTTTTTCAGATTATAATTGAAAACAATTTAAAAGTACTTGGATTCATCGAACAGAAGACCCCAAAGGAAGATGATTTTAAGGAGGATGATCTTATTTCAGAAATCTTAGGCAATGGCCAGGACCTTTCTCGACCAACAACTCCTGAAAACGAAATTTCTATTGTGGATTGCTTTGAAACACCACATAAAAAGAAAAATAAACCAAATAAAAAATCACCGGGGAAAATAACAAATAAAAAGAGAAGAGCTAAATAAAAATGTTTATAACATATAATAAATGGATTAGTTTTTGCTCGTATCGGGCTTATCTAGCATGTGTATGCAGTGTACATTGCATTGAAATAATGTATTTCTCAAACATAAAGTTTCGCCCATAATTTGGGCATGTATTTTTTACATATGTACGGATGACGGGTGTGTGGAATAAATAATAAGTTTTTTGATCGTCGCTAACGAAGGTAACACTGCGCCATGAATGAGGCTTGCTGATGACGTATTTTTTTTTAGCCTGGCCCGAACACAAAAAATGAATCACACAAATGTAATTAAAGTTTTAAGTTTACTCAATAAGACCCAATTCTCTAAGATACCCTGGAATAACTACATATGGGTCTTCATAATACCAAACATACCTTAAGGCAATCCCGTTCTCTTCACATAATTCTTTCTTGAGATGATCCCGTTCTTGCTGTTTGATAAAATTATTCGGGTCTCCTCTATGAAAGAATTCTATATATTTTTCGTGTTGTTCTCCTTGAACTTCAATTGCGAAACTATGATCTGGATAAAATATATCAAGTTGTAACCCTCGAGAGTATTTAGGTGTTTTTAAGAAATCCGGCCAGCAATTTTCTGATGGAGTTCCAAGATAGTTAGTTACAATTTCACGGCATATATTTTCACGTTTATTTTGACAAAAAGGACACCATGAGCCTTGATATTTCACATTAGCAAATGTGGCATTCCATATATGTCCTTTCGAGCAATTCCATACTAATTTAGAATGCGCATCTTTATAACTATCCGAAAGACAGTTCCCATTGCGTTTCTGCGCCAAATTTTGCATATCCTCAATGGTCCGATTACGTCCAGCACATATGGGGCACCATGAATCTCGATTTTTTACACTTTCAAGTGTTGCATTCCATTCATGACCTTTCGCACATTTCCATCTCAAATGAGATGAACCATTAATATATTCATTTGAAATACAATCTCCACCCTTACTAATTGCAACCATCTTAGCAATATCAAGAGTATTCTTAGTTTGTCCTGCACAATATGGACACCATGAATTTTTATTTTTTATACTATCAAGCGTTGCATTCCATTCATGATTTCTGGCACATTTCCATCGCAAATAGGATTTATTGTTAATATATTTATCTGAAATACAATCACCACCTTTATTAAATGCAATCATTTTAGCAGTTTCAAGTGTTTGACGAATTTTTCCTGCACAATATGGACACCATGACCTTTGATGTTTTATACTATCAAATGTTGCAGTCCATATATGGTCTTTAGTACATTTCCATTGCATAGGTGAATAACCATTAGTATATTTATCTGAAAGACACACTCCTCCTCGTTGTCTGGCAATTTCTTTTGCATTATCTAGAGTTAACCTTTTTGGCATTTTTTTTTTAAGATCTTAATATTTTAAATGTCTCTTCGCTTCCTTTGGGCAAGTAAAATCCACAACATACTATGTTAATGGTGATTTATGTAGTACCCCCTTCGAATATCGTAGACCTAGTGTTCATAAAAGTCAGATGGCTATCTGCTTCAAATGCTGGAAATTGGTGAAGATCACCGAAGTAGAGCCTAGAAAAGAATATTATAGTGGTTGGGGAAGATGGGCCTATGAAATTGAGTCTGAAGATCTGTTGAAGGATCATTGGAATAATTCATGTTCTAGCCAAAGGCATCATAACTTCGTAGGCAAAGTGATTATACCAAGTACTCCAAATTTCGAGCCAGCTTGTATTTCACTTACCAGTCAAGAAATGATTTTACCATCTTCTTATCAATCATCAAGTCCTAGCCAAAGGCGCTCAAAGCAAGGGACCACTAGTAAAATATTTATCTCGTCTCTGTATGCTAAACAAAAAAATTTACTACCATCTATAAACCATCTTAATTGGTCAGTGTTAAAATTAGAAGATGGAACAGAAATTACAATTGTTTAGAAGACATTTTCTAGGAATATTCTTAGTATTTTTTCCTGACTGAAATTTGGAAAAAATTTACCGCGAAATGAATAGCTATATAATCTACATGCATGATTGCTTAGTAAAATTGGTCGAAGGTGCTATGTATCACCTGCCGAATTTTTTCAGATCCAGGGCGTTCTTGACCCAGATCCTGAATATTGTCTTAACAAAATAATATATTGTCCAGTCATGTGAAGCGACTCAGGCTAATGCATGTGCGACATAAATTAGCCGATCCTCGTTAAAATATATGATGTAATGTTGAGATCTTCAATGCACATTCCACATGTCATTAATCATAAACACGGGCGTAAAGTGCCTTGCATATTCTCCTGTCTCTTTCCCAATATGATTGTAAATTTAGAGGGGTCATTTATTATGCTTTTACATTATTTTTTTACTTCGCTTAGCAGAGCTTTCACTAACATTTAACCTTTACTCTATTAAAACATGGAAGAGTTTCTTTTAACAAGAGAACCCCTCGATATCGTCAGAATTTCCACGGCATTATTTGTACGAGTGGAACAAGGTGAATGGACAGGCGTTCTTGAAAAGGAGGTGAAGAACTTTGCCAATGTTATGGAGCGAGTTTTGGAACGAACCCCCTCAGAGGATATTGAGCGGATAAAGAAGCTTCAAAGTTTTGGTACTGGAAAAAAATTAGCGAAACGGGTAAGGATGATAAGCTATATTCATGTCAAATATATGGATATGATGTATTTTTTTTTAGGTTTTCAAAAGGGCTTATATGCTAGTGAATGGGTTATGTCCGTTGTGATATTATCACTTCCCGCATAGCAGTAGCTAGTTATATGTATCCAAATATTGGTTATTGAGCGTATTGCTGGCATTTTTGATATTTTATGAAAATGAAAACCTAATCTGATCCCGCGAATTATTATTCACTTTAATTAACAAATATGTTAAGTCTAAGCTAAGTTATTTATATTTAGGTTACAAGTGCCTTCGAAGATTTATGTTCTCTTACAGAAATGAAGGCTCTAGTGATTGATGCGGAGACTTGGCCTGATGATGCAAATGCAAATTTGCGTTTTTTAAAACGTGATGTCGGTCAGCTTATAAATCAGAGTACTGATTATGAAAAAACTATGTGGGAAAGAATCGAAATGGAATTAGAACAAGTAAATGTTGAAAGCCTTGGATTCGACCATCCAATATGTTCTGGGGTTCTCGATATTAGATCTGAACCTTTTACGAAGATGCCTGGATCATTTTGTGATGTTTTTAAGGAACCTTTCCAAAAATATAAGCTAGATCAGAACGATATCATAATGGATGTTTGTAAAGAGTTCATCCATAATGAAAAATCGAAGATTAATGTAGATGCTGATTTGAGTAATGTTGAATATGGGAGATGGCTAGATAAGCCTGAGATGCTTCAGATAATGTCTAGACAAATACTAGAAGCATTGTAAGTTCTTTATTTTTTTTCGTAGGAGATGATCAAATTTCTGACAATCAATAATTCTTTAGACTTAAAGTCTGGAAATCACCCAAGTACGAAGCCTATTCGAAGAAAGGAAAACCGGTTAATGAAGGATCATATGTTTGTGAAGTACTTGCGCCTCTAATAAATATAGTGTTGAGTGATTTACCTGGGAATCCAGTTGTATGGGATATATGGTAAGTTAAATCGGGATTAGCTTGAATTCAGAGACTTACTTTGTATCATAGTATAATGATTATATTTTTCAATAGGGGTGAGGAAGGAAGCTCAGCTAGTGCCATACGGAAAGGTTCTCGTAAATTTGCGCGAAAGCCTGACTGTATGTCTATAGTACAACTAGGAAAGAGTGTAGAGCTTGAAATTGTATATCTAGAAACTGGTAGACCAAACTCCACTCAAGACAAACGACAACGAGATCACAAAAAGTTGGTTCGATTTTCTAAAGACTCTATTGATACTACAAGAAATGTATCGAAGCTTAAAAGAATATTCAATCAATCATCTAAGAGACAGAATTTGAGTATATTTACCATTAACGTCGCTGGTATATATCAATTTATTTCACATTTTTGCCAATCAATGATATTTAACCATATTTATTTTATATAAAATGGCAGGCGATGTTATAGAACTTTATGCTATGCGAAAAGAATCAGGTATTTATAAGTATTGCTTAATAGAAGAAGCAACAATTCCATTGCATATGACTTCTCCAAGTGCTGTATATCTGCTTATACATGCATTGATGACTCTGAGAACGGCCGTTGCATGTACAATTCACAAAATATTATATAGTTCTGACTCTGGGGATAGTGAACATAGTTCTAGTGAAATGGTAGTTACGGTTTCAACCCCCAAAAATTCATAGATTAGAATTCGATTTCATACATGTATTTTTAATAAGTTATATTATTAATAAAGCAAGTGCATAGGTTAATAAAAATTTTCTTGACAAATTTGCAGAACATAATATCTCGGAAAACACGTGACTCTGATCATCACGAATTCGTGATAGAGTATTTTATTTTTGAATATTAACATGAAATAGATGATTCCAGATTGGCTGATTTATAGGAGGTAGTCCTGTCTCTTGGTTCTTCTGCGTATCGGATTAGGTATTATATAATTTGAAAGATTTTTTTCGTAGGCAGAATATTGATTACCTTTTTTCTGCAAATTCCACCATTTCCTGACCATGAACCATATAATCACAATAATTACTAGGGTAATTATAGAATATATTAATATAGGTGACATTAAGGAGCTCGCAATGATAGGAGCAATCGCTGGTAAAGATACCGCTTCTGCGCCACCTACAGAAATTATTTGAGACGATGGATTAAGAGAGGAAGGTTGGCCAGAGCCAGAGGGGTTCTTCGAACCAGGCGCTATACATGATGAATTATTCATAGGCGGGGGTGGATGATCTACTTCATTATTTTTCTTTAACGCTAACTGCTCCCTAAGGGATCTATTTACCTCTATTAAATTTGACCGTGCTGAAAATAAAGAATCTATCGTCTGATTATATATGTTTTTTGAGGACTCTATTCCCTTTTCCATACATTCTATTTCGTATTTTTTTGAGGATAAATCATCCCTCACTTGCTCCAATTCAAGCCTAAGAGAATTGATCTCTTTAGGATCAGATAAGTTTATTTGGGTTGGCTCTTTTAAAAGTCCTCCCACTGCATCCGAATCATGAAATGCTTGTTCTAGTTTCAAGTCATCCAACTCACCTTCTAATTCACGTATTTTAGTTTTAAGAGAAAGAATCTGGACCATGTCAGTGGACAAAGCTTTCTGGGCTAAAGTTGCCTCTCTCTTTAGTGTTTTAATATTTGATTTGAGTGATTTGACTTCAGCTTCAAGTTCAATACGAGACCTCCGTTCAGAAATAAATTTGGATCTAAATTCAGTACTGGACGCATTTAACTGACTAGCTTTATTTTTCATATCATCATAAATTCGCTAGAACTCCTCCTCTCGCTCCGAATACTCTGAATTTTTAGCCAACAACTTTTCACAAAGATCATTAATTTCGGCTTTAGAACTAAGAGTGGTATACAATTTTTTTTTGAGCTCTTGCTCATACGTACTACCAAGTTAATGACCTTTATTATTAATATCTTTCAAGGTATACACATTGGTCATAGTTTTTTTCGGCTTAGTTGCTAGTACAGTAAAAATTAAAATAATTAAATATAACTAATACTGATAAAAAGAACTATGCGTAGATATTTAAGATCTGATGCAACTCCTCTTTCACCTGAAGCATACTGTAATATTATAGATGCTAAAGGTGAAAAGAATATATCATCAGTTTTAACTAAAAAATACAAAATATCATCACAGAGAATATATCAAATCTGGCGAGAACAGGAGTATCCTCCTGATGTTAGCTTGACTAACCAAAATAATGATTGAGATAAAGAAATTGAACACATATATAATTTATATGCCGAACTTCCTAGCGAATGAATGGATGAATTTTCGGCTAAGCCATTGTAACAAATTTTCCAAGTGAAATTTATTTTTGAAGGATAAATAATACCCATACTGTGTATAGTACTGATGCTTCTAATACTTCTGATACTTTGCGTATTACTGATACTTCGCATAGATTCAATAATTTACACATATTTTTTACTAATATCACGGATAGAGCCTATAGTGTACATACCATTGATGCTTCCAATACTCTGCATACTACGCATAGTATTAATATTTTGCATACACATTTTTTATTAATAGTATGAAAATCTGATTGACTACCAATACTATGATCAACCCACCACCTAGAAAGTATATGCGCTCTGATGCTACAAAATTATCTTCTGCAGATTATAAAGATATCATGCAATACTGAAATATGAAGTCCAAGCCTCTGGATCAATTAAGAAAGAAATTTCATGTATCAACTTCTCGTTTATATCAGATTTGGAGAGGGCAGGAGGTAGGAAGAGTCGAATGGAACTATTCAGCAGTCCCGCTTTCTTATCCAAGTACAAATGTTATAGATAAACAGGATGTACTAGAGGTTTCAGTAGAATGCAATGTTATTTCTAGGAGTAAGGTAAAAAAGACAGGAAAGAAACCCAAGTCTAAATCCGTTAGAATCTCTGAATCATCTATTACCCAGAATCAGCCAACATCTACAAGCTCAGAGGGTTCTGAAGGTTTAAATATTAGCAGAGAGGATCTGAATGCATTTTATGAAAAAGAAGCTAAGAGAGACGAAAAAAATAAAGCAGAGGTGAATAGACGTCTAGCTGTATAGAAGATATTTCCAATTTAATTTATCATAGCATACTAATAATTTCTCACACAATTCGTTAAGATTCTCTTTAGACTTAAGAGCGTTAAATAACATTTTTTCAAGCTCTTCATAACTCACTTTTTTTTAAATGTATCATTATTCTCACTTGTCATTAAGGCGCTTTACAAGTCTTGCTCATTTTCTACAGTAAAGACATTGCGTTGGGATTTGTGAACTGATAGGAGGATGGTAATAGTTTTTCCATTACATGTGGCCTTAAATTCTCCTTTTATTAAAGGCTTCCAACCAGCATGATATTGCCATTGAGTACCAAGAATTACTAAAGATTTAGCATTTCCATTCTGATCCTTTTCTGCAGACACAACAGAAACTTCATCCGTAATAGTGGCTGTATTTTCTTCTGAACTAATTGTTATGGGAATATTTTCCATAGTGCCAATGGATAGGGATTTGCTTGCAACTCCATTAAGCGCATGGATCTTTTTTCTATTAATTTTGATACCCAAAAGCTCTTCAACTAATTTTGCAATATTATCTAAAAATATAGAAGAATCTGATCCTGTATCAATCATTACACAAGGTATTTCCAAACCTCCTATTTACAATAAATAGTCACAACATCGTCAGCATCCTTTATTTGTAAAAAATTTATCTCTATGGGTTTTGGCCAATATATTTGACTATTTTTTTTTCAGCTGAGCGACATTGAGCATATGCCTTAATAGTATGGTTCAAAGTTTGACCGCCTTCTAAATGGTTATTATCTGGTAAAGGTTTTATTTCCATAATATTGTTTGTCTGAAAAGGAGATGGAATAGGACTGTGAGGCGCTTCGCATGAGTTTTCTATCACATCTAAAAGGGGCTTCTGCTCAGTATTTACTGTCTGTAATAGTGGTAATAAAACATCTTGAATATAGCTATTAACATTTTCCTATGCTAGCTCCCTTCTTTAACGGTATCATTTGGCATAACAGTATTCAAGCAATGACCTTTTAATTTGAGATATATCATATTAAGAAATTTCGCAATTTCTACAAGAATTTCTTTAGGACAATGTGAGACTACTAATGATACCATAGATTTTAAGGCTATTTTTTTCATTTGTTCTGTGGCCATTGTTATATTGCCCGATGCCCTCTTTGTTTTAGCACTCTCAGCATGAGATTTGGAAGTAGAGGATTTCTTGATTGCTGTTTTCATAGGTACTCCAATTTGCATCACTTTTTTTTTGATGCATAGCAATTTCGAGATTCATCATCATTTTCATCATCATATTCAACATATTCTTCATCATCATTTTCTATTTCCTCTTTTTCGGGATCCTCTTCCTCTTCCAATATATATTCTTCTATGTATTCTTCTTCAGGATCTTCAGTCTCTTCTACCTCATCATGA
>CAJVPP010003477.1:0-11539 GCA_910592005.1 Funneliformis mosseae | reverse complement strand
TGTTAGTATTATTCTTTTAAATAAAAAAATAAAAATAAACATTAAAAATAAAGTTTATACATACCGTCGAAAACTGTTTTCGCTATTCTTTTCGTTAAGGACTGTATAAACCAATTTTTTGAACAAGCGCTTTATTGATACTATTACGCATGGAATTAGGGTCAATCAATGCCTTAACAGTTACTTTATCATCAACAAATGTACAGTCTACTATCAATCTTTTGTGAATTTCTCGAAGCACCTTATCTTTTCACATATTATTTATACTGCAACATTTTTTAAGATCCTGTATCAATAGATTCTTTAGAATAAAGGGTATTAATTCAGGTGCAAGCTGATCAAGCAAATTAACTGTATACATTTTATATGATTAGAAGAATTTTCAATTGTGAAAAAATAGAAATAGTTGGCATATATGTTTTCTTTTCGAATATATATGCAAAAATTATTATATCACACAGACCTATTATGTGATTGCCTATTTTTGTCATATATGAGTACATGTATTGAGGCTCAGCAAATTCTTCCGAGCTGGTGATCACTGCTCTGGACTAGTTGAATGATCAGGAAGTTAATTAATCCTGAGGTAGACTTAGTCTATGGAGAGGGCTGTATGCATTTTTTCTTCTAAAACTCTTTTTCGAGCTCGACGCTCCTGGATCTTTTCCTAAATCCTTTTATGCTTAATTATTTTTACTATTTCATTAATATCAGAATCGGATGATTCAGATGAACTTGGCTCAGATGAAATATTTATATATTTTTTGCTACAATTGCATTCTCCTATAGCAAGAAGTTCGTTTGCAGCTTCCTTTAAGTAGTCATCGCTAGAAAGCATATTATTTACTTTATTTTGCAAGTGATTTTATAGTATCTGCTCATCTAGTTTTAATAATTTGACCAATTTTTTCGTAAGTCTAATAACTTCCTGCTCGGTAGGTGTACTATCAGATGAATGCTTTTGATCAGTTACCATTTTCACGATATATTTATATGCTATATCCTTTGAGCGAAAAAATAAAATTTAATAAATGATATTCTGATCCTTTAACCAATATATGTGATTAGTTTTCATCAAAGAGCTCAAATGCCATTGCCTGATCATAAGACTGTCTTCTTTTTCAAAAATTGACTATAGTATAGTTTTACGCTGAGGAGGCATAGTTGTCTGGCGAATATTGAAGGACTTGACTGGCAATAGTCATAGCCTCTGATAAATTCTTCGCACTATTCAATATGATTGCAAATAACTGCCCCTAATTTGCGCAAATAGCTAGGGAGGAGTGGTTTACCAGTTTCAGAAAGAAATCTATCTTTTTTTCAGAAATGTATTAAACTATTTAACCCTTCGTACTTCTGGATCCCTCAACTGTCCAGAAGAAATTGCACCCTGAATCCAAGTAAGGAGAAGTTTAGCCTGCTCTTCATCTCTTTCTAATGATCTAAATACCTGAGAATTATTCTACTGTTCTCAGTTTTTTTGAATACCCAGTTACATTTCTATTAGAAATACGCAAGTCTTTAATTTTAGTGAGACAGATGCAGAGTATTATCATTACATCTACTAGAGCTTGTAGATTGAGTGTATTAAATACATCATATCCATCCAATCTTTCTTTAACTGATTCTAATGAGAAGTGGTCTAAAAAATTGATTCCTTCATTTTCACGTTGAACCCTATGCTTCTTTTGAATCTTGTTAGATACGCAGGTTATTTTGTCGTCTAATGTAGCAGAGATTATTTTTTCTGAGACATTAAGTTTCCACAACTCTCTTCAGAGCCTACTAAGATAGGATGTGATGGCGACAGGGTTAGAAGATATTACAGTTAAAGCCTTGACTATCGCCTTTACTTCTTTTTCACTAAGATTATCTCGAACAATACGCTGAGCTATACTTTCGATAGTTTTTCCATCTGAGATGATGTCAAATACTTGGCATATATTAACTTCCCCTGTTTTATCCCCTTCTTCTTTGGGGTACTTGACTTCTACTTTGACAAATTCTCTGATTAGGACTAATACAAACACCTGCTCTCTGCTAAAATTATACCCTTTTTGGAGGTGCTGACGGCCCTTGTCTCTTTCAGTTTATCTGTCAAAAGCTCGAGTAATTCTGAAACATGCTGACTAAGTTCTTCATTACTTATATCTTTACTGAGTTTGTGTTCTGCAATGTATTTTGTTACAATTATGGACATGGTTGTGTTAATATAGCTTATGAAGTAACTATTAGATTATGTGCAACCCTTAGGTTATTCTATATCCAAAAAAGTTCAATTCAAAAAATTTCCTCAGAGCTATGCTTTTTCGAAAAGAAAAAATATTATAGATAGCTCTTAAGAAGGTTAAGGAAGCGAAAAAAATAATATAACTTATGCTCTGCTATTAAGGCGCTTCGCAGACTGACATAACACATTTTTAAATATCTATAATGAAGATAAGTTTAACATATATTAATCTTAAAAACTTTTTCAGAAAGAAGTACTATGCCCTTTGGTCTCTTTGGTAAATACATATCTGATTCAGAAGACGAGAATTATCCAACTTGGCCTTGCCTAAATAAGAAAAATGATGGATCTATCTGCGGGAAAAGATACTTTTGCAAGAACGGGTGTGTCAGACACTATAAGTCTTCACTAAATAAAATATGCGCATCCTATAATAGGCCAATCTATTCTCAGACTGGCTTTCATATGATATATAAGAAAAACTGGCTAGAGAGTCGTAAAAAGAGTGAGTAGGTTTTGTAATTTTGGCTGAAAACACGGTTATTAAGCTGACTTACTAAAGCAAAGGAATTTTGAATATCTATAATAAATGTGAAGATGAAGTTTTAAGAATATTAATATCAAAATTACTTTGTATAGGTTATTTTATCTGCCAATACATCAAAAGAGATAGTTTGATTTGTAGGAAAGGATGCATGAGTGATTTAGAATGCTCCAGACATTTTAAAGTCTGTCCTAAAACAATATGCCTTATCTGTAATGAGCAAACCTATTCTAAGACTGGAATCTGTAGCATACATAGTGAAATTTATGATTATGCCTGACGTGAAAGTAAAAAAACTAAAATAGAATCGATAGTTACTTTAGTGATCCCATCTGATGTGATCAAGATACTTAGTTAAATAATGAATGATCTGGTCTGAAATATTATTTTCCTGTCCTATAGAATCAAAAAGTTTCTGATCAATCCTTTGGAATTATCTCATTATCTGTATTCAGCTTATATAGTGAAAGCTCTGGCGTACCTTTATATCCAAAACCAGTACCGTTATATGGCTGGCGATTAATTTTTATGAATATTCCCAAATCTGCTTTTTTCTAGAACCTATTCTTTTTTTATCACTTTTAACAGTATATCCATACCAATTGTCAACAATTGCATTAATTGCTTGTATAGCTGATTTAAAATCTAGTATTTTCTTTGTATAAGACTTAAAACCAAAGAATAATAAAGATTGGTTTCAGATTTCTATAAACCTTTCACAAGACCATGTAAATGATTCTGATGCAGTATCACCAGAAAGAGTACACCTGTCATCAATTCCAGTAAAGCCTAGTATTCAAAAAAATTCTTGTATAACTTTTCAATGATGATTTACGCAAGTCCTCTGCTACTGATTTTTCCAGATTCTCTTCAGCTTTATAGCAGGCAATTTCCCATTGCACATTTTCTTCAGCTTTCAATTCCTTCATTGCATTCTCCTCATCATGACCTTGCCTTCAAAAATAAGACAACTGTAAGAAATGCTTCTGAGCTTCAGACAAACTAAAATTTTCAACAAATTTTCTATTGCAAATATTATTCTAATCCTCAATACTCATGTCTTTACAATAAAGATTCCGCATATAAAAATGTTTAAGTGCCATAGTATCTGTGATAAAACACTCTTGATCGAATTTAAAAACTTCAGCTTCTTCAGGACTAAGATTCTGAGAAGTAGCAACTGCATTAAAATCTGTATTCTTGATAACTAATGCTTCAACTCTAATCTCATTGTGAATCCTTTTGCGATTCCCTATAACTCCTCGACTCTCATCCATTTTTATAAGTTAAAGAGAAGCGTCTGTACTGGCTATAAGACTACAAAGCTTTTTAATAAAATATCTTGCAGAATGATGTTTCTGATGCTTGATTTCAATGAAAGTTATTACAACTGGAGACTCATCAACTTTATAAAAAATGGTATTATTATTCCATTCACGATATCCCTTTATTGCTGTAGGTAAATTATTAGGCTAAGCACTTGCAAATTTTGCCTAAATATTTTCACAACTTGGTAGGCGAAAAAGCTCACCAGAATTTTTCTGATAGAATAGGGAAACAATACAATAAGGACAGTCACGAATTCAATAAAGCATTTGTGCAAGAGCTTTAATATAAACTAAAGTGGTGATGTTTATAATAGCTATAATTATATTAAAGTGGCCTGTAACCTTGAATGGTATTCCCGCCTCCACTTTATTTGTATAAGCTATACAATTAAGTTCATCCCAAGTGACATTAATATCAGAAAAGTCTCTTTGACGTTGTTTTCTATCCATATTTCTGTAATAAGCATGGGTTGTAACAGGCGAATTATCAGGCTTAGACAACTTAGATGCTTTTTCTACTAATACTCTAGCTATCACCGCTCTAGTAAATACAAATGCCACACGTTTACCCTGCCTTAAAAGATCATATCCTATTCGCATAGCTTCAGCTCTGCTATTTGGATCATAAATAAATTCAACTGTCTCGCCTATACGAGACTGATACTTATTATCAACTATGTGAATATTTTCACTGCGATAAGTCTAGAGAAAGGATAGTATCGATATATTTGCAAAGGCATCTATGGCTAAAACATGCCTCGCAGATTTTAAAATATTATGCATTGCATTCTCAGACTCCTGTGTATTTGTACCGCTGGACATTTAACGCATGATGGCATTGGCTTCATTGAGAATAGCTACAAATGGACGAGTTGTAAACTTGATACAGAAAAGACTCTCAACCTGTACTATGATAATATCCCATTTGTCTATAGATAAATCTCCTAATATATTTTGGTAATTGCAAATTTAAAAACCTAATGCTTTTAAATCATCGAGTTTCGCTTTTGATTCATTGCTAAGAGACTTTTGATAAGAGATCTAGATAAAGTATGGCAAAAAAGAAATATTATGTACTTTATCTTTCAATGTCATAATAATCTCTCTTAACGCAGTGGTTTTCCATGTTCTCAGAGGAGAACGAATAAGCATTGTCATTTTTTCAGTACTTAAGAAATCGGAATATGCTTTTGGAGAATCCCTTAATTTTCTACATTAATAATTATC
This sequence comes from Funneliformis mosseae, assembly GCA_910592005.1. Lineage (NCBI taxonomy): Eukaryota > Fungi > Glomeromycota > Glomeromycetes > Glomerales > Glomeraceae > Funneliformis > Funneliformis mosseae. Next base: position 6,210 of record CAJVPP010003477.1, on the reverse strand, counting down.
TCTGATAATCTTACAAGAGAATGTGAATTTGATATAACATCGCTTATTCTTTCAACTATTTCTCGCTTAGGTTTTGCAAAAAATTTAGTTACTTTCCCGAATGTCAATCCTTTATGATCTGGTTTATATTGTTTTTGCTGATAACATCTAAGCATAAAGCTTCCGCTTCTAAGAAGAAAACCATATAACTGATCTTTTTCGTATTTTATATCGCAAATAGGGCATGCTTCTAATGACCGAGCTTAAAAGTTAACAAATCCCTTTTTAATTTCACTAATTTCAAGCCATTCATATTTTGTGATAACTAAACCAGCTCCCACGCTTAAGACGGTTTTATTTTCGATAAGTTGAAATTCCTCTTTTTTCAGCTTTTTAGAGAAAAAGGTTCAGGATCAGATTTTAGAATAATTGGATTTAGGCTGAACTAAATAATTTTCTAGCTCGCAATATCCTTCCTTAATAGAAGAAATTGCAGGTCTTTTAATTCTATCTTCCTTTGCCGATCCAAGAAGATGAAGGCTGAAATAAGATTTATAGAATCCAATATCAATAAACTCTGAATATGACTTTCCAACCCTATCAGTGATTTTTTCTATAAAACCTTTAAGGTCTCTGTAATTAATAAAATGAGTATAAGGATACATGATATGCCAATTGCATTTATTAGCATTAGACGAATTGGCTAAAACAAAAGCTTTAAAATTATGAAATGATTTAAATCAGAATATATGATATTGGCATAGGTAATTAAGATTTTGGATAATAAATCTTCACGAGAAAATTTATATCCATCTAAGAAAGGGAGTTCAGGATTCATAGGATCAGGCTTTGCCTTACGTCAATATCTAAAACTAAGTAAAGAGGTAAATTCTCATCAATACACTCATGGGTATTGGTAATCCATAAACTTCAGATGGATGACCAACTACTGTAAAACCCTTTTCTGACATTCAGACTATATATTTATCAAAAATCTCTTTAGAATAATAAGTATCTAGAAGAGCGACATTATCTTTACTATTAGATAAATATTGAAAATATGTAAGATCATTATAGCCAAGCTCAAAATCAAGGTCCGCTAACCCTAAAAAGAGTCTGATTGCATCATTTATTATTTTAGGGTGAGGCCCAGAATTTTTTGCGCAAGTATAGTAGCATATGCAAGAAATAAGTATAAAATTACATAGAAATTTGCAAAGTTCAAAATAAAAATTATATAAAATTTTAGACGAATACGCTTGCTAGCAAAACACTAGGTCAATGGTAGTATCTAAAAGTAATCAATATAATAATGCCTAAAAATAATCGATGTAGTAGTATCCCAAAATATCCCAGAGTAGTAACTATATGAGAAAGAGTTCTAGGAAGGCTCGGGCGAAAACTAGGATATAGATTTGGTAGTATCTATAGGTAGAATAATATATAGGAAAGAAAATAGAAAGTTATGCTTATAGATACTACCAGTAATAGGTAGAAAAGAGATCGAGAAGGCAGAAAGATTCAGGAAAATACATGAAAAAAGGTATGAAAACAATATAGCCTGAACTAATTCAGCACTTCGTGTCTTATCTGGTAATCAAATAGATATCTCCAAATCTTTAACTAACCATTATCTCAAATGTGATGAGAAGATAACGGGAAAGAGCCCATAACCCAAGGTGCAGTAAGGCGCAGAAAATTAGCAATCATTTTGGCCAGCACATAAATTTAGCCAATACTATTTTATAATTTCAGTCAGATCTTTGGATGCAATAATTCAGCATCCAAACCAGCATAAAACTGATACAAAACTAGGAAATTAATAGAACTACACTAGCTTCCTGCTAGTTCATTGACAGCTTCAGGATACTACCAGATCACTATTATAATACTAATTTCCAAAGATCGATTAGAAATTATGCCATAGTGCCGGCTAAAATCTGATTCGCAAATTAACTGTGCTACCTGACGTGATATTTTTTACCACATTTTAATATCAAAAAGGCAACTAAATAGGCGCGAATTCTTAATATAGAACTAGTATTCAAACTAGCATAAAGGGTCAGCACCCTTATTATAGAATCAGTTATTTAAAGAAAACAAAAGCCAGAACCAATAATATAGATTTTATTATGTAAATTGATTAGGAACAAGAAGAAAGTAGTCATTATTAGATCATAAATTCACCATTAAATTAAAGCACACTACTAGTCACTATTAGACTATGAAGTTACTATCATATTATACAGAAAATAGTTAAAACAATGTTATAAATGCAAAGAAGCTACCCATAAGTAGGTTATGAAATCATTATCATATTATGAATAGTAGGCTATGAAGTTGCCATCAGATCATATAATTAGATTATGATATCACTGTTATATTATGAAATTACTATTATATTATGAATTTACTAATAGACTATGAAGTTACTGACAAACTATGAAGTCACCATTATATTATGAAGTCACTGGTAAACTATGAAGTTACTATTATATTATGAAGTTGCCTTCATAATCTAGGCCAAGTCGCATGTGATTTCATAATATAATTATATTATGAAGTTACATGCGATTTAAATCATTATAATTGTCAAAACCTGTATTTTATAAATGTATGATATTTTATGAGTTTGATAGCTTCAAAAAAAACTGTGTTTATTTAATACATTTCTATTACTTACTATTAAGAGGATTTGTTTTACAAATTAATTTTATTCATCTAAGAACTAATTTTTATATTTCTCTCTATTATTTATTTTAATATTATTTCACTTTATTATATCCATAATCTTTTTTACTTTTTTCTTTCTAATTTTATTTTTTTTTTTCAAAATTCTTCTTATTTTATAATAATTATTTTAAGTAATCTTCTTTTATATATTTTTTTTTTAATGTTTTCTCTTTTTTAATATGTCATTTTTCTTTATTTCAAAATATAATTAAATCATTTCTTATTTTATTTTTTTAAAATTATATTTTAAATCTTCTGTTTAATTATTTTAAGTTTATCATTTTAATTAATATCTATTATATTTCTTTCTATTGTATTTGTTATTTTTTTTTATAAAATATTTAATTATTAGTTTCTCAAAAATATATTAACAATTATATTATTTCTATTATTCATTCTTTTATTTTTTAATTAAATTTCATTATTATTTATCTAGTTTATTATTAAGTAAAAATTTTCATAATTTTACAAGAAATGTTTAATGTTCTCATTTGCTTTCTATTGATTTTAATATATCAAAAAGATTTTCAATATTTTCATTATTAGATAAATATATTAATAAAAGATTAAATAATATTTATTTCATAATTTCTAGAATTAATTAATTATAAATTAATAAATTTATTAAGAATTAGGATAAATTTATTATTCTTTTTAAATATTAAATTTATACATGATTTCTCTTTATTATTATATAATTAGAATTATATAAATAACTGATTTATATAATAAGATTTCTACCTATTTATATAAATTTAATATCAATTAATTTATAGATTATTTTTTTAATTTTCATTATATTTTTAATTTCCATATTTTTTCATTATTAATTTCTAATTTATTATAATTTCTAATCTTATTCTTTTTCCTAATAATCTTTAATTCCTATTTTATTACTAATAATTTCTACTATTTCATAATACAATATTAGTAAAATATAGGATTAGAGAAGAAAAACTATGACATGTAGTTGTAAAATATTCACTTAAAGTTTATACATAGGATGCTTTCTGTGCATACAGAATTGTTAGATTTTATTATTTTACTAAAAATATAAATGGAGAATTTTATCAAGATATTTTAATTAAAAATCTATTTACTAGTGCTATAAAGATTCTTAGAAGAAGGTAAACATTCTAACAGGATAATGATCTTAAGCATAAGGTAAAATTAACAATAATTCTTCTTCAAAAAAAATGTCTGCAAGTGTTTGATTGGCCATCCTATTTTTCAGATATTAATCCCATAGAGAACTTATAAGTTATAATAAAAAAAGAGTAGAAAAAAGAGTAAATTAATATATAATATAAAAAATCAGTTAGATTAAATGATTTTTTTGTCAATTATTTGATCTGAATAGGAAATTCTTGATTTAGATCTCCTATTAAATTTATATACAGATATAAAAAATATTTAGAAGACATTATTGAAAAGAAAGGTTATATAATCAACCATTAAAATTTTATTTTTATTTACTTGAGTATTATATTATATATTATTAAATTTTTTATAAATAAATTAAAAATTGATTGAAAAAATATATAACTTAAAAATTATCATTATTTTTTACTATTACTAGATCTTAATTAATTATTATTTTTATCTTATAACTTGACTTTGCCTAATATCATATGATTATTATTTAATTTCTAATTAATTACTTTTTCTTTATAATCCTCTAGTTGATTAGTTATTTCCTAATCTTTTAATTTTATAATTTTTTAAATATTATCTATTTTGTTAAAAAAAGTTATATTATTTTGAGATTTTATAATTTTATACTATTTATATTTGATAGTTTTAGCATATTAAATAATGCAAAAACTGTAAAAAAGGAAAATCAAAAAAGAAAGATTATGTTTTATAATAATACAATATAAAAGATTAATAAATTAATAAAAAATAAAATCATATTTTTTTAAAATTTATTAATAAGAAAAATTTTATTTATTTTAATTAAAAAAAATTAGAATAAATATATAATACTCTAAAACTAATAATATCTTTATTTTTTTTATTTATTTCTTTATCAATATAATAAAAACTTGATATAACTATTTAAAAGTGTAACAATTAATAATTAATTATATAAAAGATAAGATTATCACATGATTATCACATGAATATAAATAAAATAAATAAATATTTTTATATAATATTTTACTTATACATTATATAATTTTTTAATTTATTCTGAACTAATCAAATATTATCAAAATTCAATCTATCTTATTTAATTGAAATAATTAGGTTTAAATTAATAAATTTAGATATTACTAATATTAAAAATGATATTAAAATATTATAATATTTATTTATTATTTAATAATATTATAATTAATTGTAATAATGTAAAGCTTATTTATTATCAATTATAACTAGTTGAAATACTATTTTTAACTATAATAATATTATATAATTTATTTATTATTATTATATATTTATCTATTTAGTTATTATTTATATTAAATTAATGTAAAATAAATTATTTTTTATAAAAATTCACTTTTAGTTATTTTATAAAATTTTAGTATTTTATTATAAAAAGTTGTCTTAATAATTTAAATAAAATTATTTATTATTATTTTAATATAAATTTATATTTATTATTTTGATTAATTTTAACAATTTAATTTAAAAATATTAGTTTTATTAGTATAATTAAAATTATTTAACAATTTCAAAATTAATTAAATTTTAATTTTATCAAGATTAATTTAATATTTATAAAATAAACATATACTAATAATAATAAATTTACTTTTTTTATTATTTTGACTAATTTTTTTAATTCAAAAAGTTTGCTTTTAATAATTTATATAAATTTTGATAAATCTGAAATTACATAAATTTTAATTTTATTAAAATTAAGTTTTTATTCTCATTTTTTTAAATATTAATAATATATAAATTTACTTTTATTATTTTAACTAATTTTAATATTTTAGTCTAAAAAATTGCTTTTATTAATTTAAATAAAGTTGGTAAAATTATTTAGCAGATTATAAATTAATTGAATTTTAATTTTATTTAAAGTTAGTTTGATATTAAATAAATCATTTTTTATAATACTATTAATATATAATTTTTATAGGTTGCAACAGTTAAATATAGTATTTGAATATTAACTCTTTATAATTTATATAGTAAATTAAAATTAATAAATTAAGTGAATGATTTTATTATATATTACAAGATATATTTAAATTCAGTAAATTAATAGTTCTATTATATACTATAAAGTATATTCAAACTTACAATAAATTTAATATATAATTTAATTATATACTGTTATAGGAAGATATTAATCCAAAAGATCATATGACACACGTGACCAAAAAGGTATATTGACTGCGCTATGTTAAATGACGAAGATGGTGAAGATGAGAAAAATGAATTAAACAAAGGTTACATGAAAAATCCAGAAGTCGCCGGAAAATTCCATTATATTATTAATCATTTTTGTATTATTAATCATTTATTATTTATAATCAATTA
>CAJVPP010003476.1:0-11540 GCA_910592005.1 Funneliformis mosseae | reverse complement strand
GCTAGAAAAACATGTGACGGCCAATAAATAGTTAAAATTCAAATGTGTTATTTATATTATATCACGTTTATTTTTTTCTTGCAGATCGTCATATGATAATATGTTCTTTTTAGATTGGATTTACATAATTTGATCCGCAGCAAAAGTTAGAAACAAGAGAATATTTTGGGGTCATCAACAGAAACAATGAACGTTTTAAGGGTCCATTCCAAAAATGGAAATAAAATCGACATTATAGTTTGATAACCAATGAGAATTTTTTTAACAATACCACCAAATCTGTAAGTTTTGGGCTGATTAACGTAAAACATGTTTGAAATCCGAACTGGTGATCATTTTAAGTAAATATTCACACGATTCAAATGAAACCAGTTTACTTACTTTTATTATCCTAGATCAGGCGAGCTTAAAATTGTTGATGATTGTACTGATTATTGTTCAAAGAATTTCAGCCAAATAAATAATAGACACATTCTAAGAACAAGGAGGGAAAGTTTTCTTTTTTTTTGGTTTTTGGTCGAGTTTTAATCAATAACACATGGCATTTTTCCAAATTGTCTAGTTATTATTTTGTTAGGATTGAACTGAATTTTTGGTTCATTTATAAAAATAGCATTGGTTATAAGGTTTATGAAATCTAGGAGTTCAGAATATTTCTTTAGTCATTTCTTATATACGAAAACTTCTTGGATAGATACAGTAAATGTGTAATGTGAAATGAATGGACTTTCGTAAGGCGATGAAACAGATATTGCTATAGCCAAAGTTTTGTTGAGTACAATATGTTTAGTTTATGATATAAGAAAGAAAAAAATGATCTTGGGATATTTGGTTAAGTCGTGGATTACTGTCTCTAGAAATATATCCCTGTAAGGGATTCTGAGGGAGTATAGAATTAATCGTAATAGGCTAGATATGATGTTTCATATTGGCATTTATGGTTTTGTAGGTTGGGAAGTTTCTATTTGGTCCTAATCTATATCGGATTCGTCTTTTGAGCTGTGTTTCTTTAAAACGTATATCACGTAGTTTATTTTCCAAGATTTTTGAGAGTGATTGAGTATCTTTGGTAATGACCGCTATCAAATCAAAACGTTACTAGCCTGAATGATTGTCATGATGGTCAGTTTATTAATAAAGTCACTCAGCCAAGAAAAAAAATTTATACGAAATCCTGTAGAAATCAGATAGAGACCAGGGAGAGCCAAAAATCGAGAGAATTTTTTTCAGGGTCAGTTTTTTTCAGAGTCAGAAAGTTCAAAGTCCAGTAATTAGGAAATTCGATAAAAAAAAAGAAAAAAAAAAACTAATAATCTGCATTTGGCGTAATGATCATGCCCCAACAGGAATAAACTTTACTCATACAATTATAGATTAAAAGATTGTAAATTTTAACATAGAACTAATAATTATATTAAAATGTTCATTCAGGCAGAGATTCTAAAAAATTACTATTCTGCAAGATTTTTTTCGTATCATAGAATTCTTCGGGTATAGTGATATTAATCCTATAATAATCCATCTTTGCAACATCATTGTTATGTTTCTCAACTATCCAACCTAAATCCGTGCCAAGTTCTTTTTTAAGAGAATTACCAATTTCTTTATGGAACCTTTCTAAAATAAAATACCCTACATTACAAAAAGGTCTAATATATCTGACGAATGGAGCCAACTTTTCATATTCATCCCAATAAGTCTCATAATCTTTTGGTACTATACGATGAATTGAAAATGGGATTGCAATTTCAAAGCATTCCATTGCTTCATTAATACATTCTATTAAAGCATTTACAAATGCATCTACTTTTTTCGCCGACGCATTTTGTGCTCTTTGTGATAACGTTAAATTTACTTGTTGGGTATGCAAGAAGTTGGGAAGTTGAAAGAAATCGATTTCTACATAAATTTCCTCTTTAGAATATTTATTATCTTTAGAAGGGGGAAATTGAATTTTCCCTGTACGATAAAACTGTAAAATATACCTAAATAATTTCCCATCTCTATCTATAAAATATTCATTATCATTTGTTGGACGTAATAATTCCCTATTCCTGTCCGCAAACATTGTGCCTAAATATGTTTCGGGATAAGCTATTAACGTTGAACGAAATGTTTCATATTTTATCCCCCCTACGTTTAATATAATTCGTTCTTGGAAAGCGTTCGTCTTCATTTCAGTTGACATGATTATTTTGAATTCAAAGTTTCAAGTTGATTTTATTTATTTGATTTGAATAAAAATTTTTTTCATTGTACAATAAAAAGATATACTTGTACAAATATATAAATTTATTAATGATATTAGGTAAGCTTTCTGCGCCGACTGCGCCAATCAGTTACAAAGACGAAAGTTATGTATGAGTGCGCGAGATGATGGTGGTGGTGAAATAACTGGCATTCTTCTTTTTTCTCCCTTCCTTTTTTTTCCTACACTTGCTTATCAACAAATTTTTTTAAGGTTTTAGTTCTTGAAACATTCGATGTTGAAAAGACCAATAATTTTTCCAAAGAACAATCCTGATCAGACAAACCAAAAGATTGGCCGAATTGTGGCTTAGATAATATTATGCGTATATGCTGTTTCCTCTATTGTCAATCTGCACCAAAGAAAATAAGATTCTATGCGCGATGCATGCATGTATTGTATTTAGATTATTTAGCTTAGCAATTAATTCTTTCCATACAATTGTGCATATTTATTCGTCTTTTCAATTACACTAGATTTTGGTGTTCTTGATATAAACGAAATAATGATGAAATGAGGGAGGAAGGGGATTATCACTTATCACTAGATAATGACATATCAACTTCTTCAAGCCTATCCCGTGAGGTTATTTGACTTTTGACTCCGTCACATATATATATATATACATGTATATATTTTTTTTTTAAAAAAAAAAAAACTTTATGAAACACTGGTCATGTGACATATAAAGTATACTAAACGGTGTAACTTAAAAAAAAAATGGTTTGTCACCTATTCGCGTTATGTCAATTTTGAGCCTAGAAGAGAATCTAGTTAGATATATGAAGAAATTTCTTTCAAAAATGATTCACAAAAATCATGACTGCCGAAATTACGAAATTTCTACAAGTGAACATTATCAAATTAGTTAGATCTTGGAATAAATTGATAAATAATGATGACAAACCAATCATATTTTATTGATTGAAGAAGAATCGGAAGACTCAATAAATAAATACGGTATCATTAAAAAAAAAAAAACTTAAAATGTAATACATATTAAATCGGATTTGATTTATTAAATATTCTATTTTTATTTTTCCCAATTATCATTTTACCAACAAATTTTTTCAGGGAAATATTCACGAATCAATTCAAGGTAGTAAGGTTTTAATTCATGAATGTTAGGGGGTTGATCACTTTTCGAGTACAAGTCAAAAGGGTTAAAGATTTTAACCCATTTCATCATTTCATGATCGGTTTCATTCATCAAATGGGTATAAGCATTTTCACGATGTTGTGCGTAAAATGAGTGATACCTAATTATATAACTGGCTTCGGCTGGTAAATAATTCTATTTTTTTTTTTTTTTTTAATTCGCGTGAGGTCATTTATTTATTTAGTCCATGTACGAAAAAAAACGCTGAATTTAAAATTCTTACTTTTACAACTTGATACATGTATTCGTCGTGACCATAAGACATAAGCACATTATCTAAGCCACAATTTGGTTCGTATATCCCGTATAATGTGTTATATTTCGGATTGGTATAATCAGGATTATTCTTGAAGAACTCTGGAAAAATTATCGATGGAGAGAATCTGCATCCAACAGGAAATGTGTCTATGAACGCAAGGCATATGACATAAAGTTAGACTGTCTATTTTTTTTTCATGGAAAAATGTTTGGAACAATGAAATTACCTCCAACCACATCCCATTGTCCTTCGGCTCCATAGAAAAACAAGAGTTTACCTAAATCGTGTATCAATCCTAAAATCAAAAAGAAATATTAATCACGTAACATTGTTTCACGGTGACACGAGCATCAGGCAAACTTTACCAGTTAAAATTAACCATCTAGGTTGACCATCCTTTCTTAGGGATTCGGCGGTCTGTAAACAATGTTCGATTTGGGAAAGTTGCGTATCAGGATCAGAGTCGTCAATCAAGGTATTTAATAATTCCAAAGCTTCCCAAACGCACAATTTTGCATTGTTAAGCGGTGAAAACTTTGTTCGTTTTTCAATTACACTGGATACGGTTTGCTTTTCGTGTTGTTCTTTATAAAAATCTATTACTCTTGTCGAAATTGTTGGTGAATTGTACGCACGAAATGATGAAGAATTTGGAGACGAGGATAAAGAAGCGGGAGAGGAAGAGGAAGAGGAAGAGGAAGAGGATGGGAGATCATCGGTTGACGATGATGGGTAACGAGAAAGCAATAACGTATCAAGTTCTTCACATGTCACTTCAAACGATTCTATAGATTGAGATAAATGAATTTGAAACATTTTTTTTTTTTTAATAGACCTAAGTTCAGGGAAAAGTTTTTAAGGATCAATTTATATGGAAATTTTTTAATAATTACAATTGCATCTAATTTTTCGTTATCTCCGTTATGGTAAAAAATAATGAATTTAATTAATTCGGTAATTGATTGTATAATTCAGTAATTGCATGTCAACTCACGATGCGTGAGAAAGTCGTTGGGCTCAATGTGCAACAAATAATAATGAAGGAATGAACAATTTGTACCTCCAACCTCGGTAACGGATTAGGTCATGTTTCCATTTCCAGACAATAAGTCACAGGATCATGTGATACATGGGCATTATTATACTCGGAGATATATGATCTAAAATTACGTTTCGCGAATTTAGTCAATGAAAAGTAACAACTTTTATTGTTAATTAAACAACAATTCAACTTTAGTACTATCAAAGATAATTAACAATTGATTTGTGTCAACTTGATGCAATTCGTTTTTAATTCATAAATTTCGGAATTCGTAAAAATTATACCACAAAATAAAGCTAACGATCTAAGATGTTTTAGTTGTGAAAGTACTTTTATAATATCCTAAAAAAAAAAAAAAAAAAATTAGCAAGAACAATTTTAAAATCCTCCAAAAACTTTTGGTTAAAACTTACCTTATTCATGGGAAAAGAAAATTCGAGGATTTGTTTAACATCCAAAGTAAACTTTTCTAGGTGGTGACAAGTTTTGCAAATAGCGTTCAATTCTTGCAATTTAATATTTGTCATAAACAGGGACAATTCCCTTATTCCTATGGCTTCATTGATATTCCAACCATTAATACTAGGACAGTGTAACGTTAATTGTTCCAAACAATTAAAAGCAGTAATGACTTCATCACCGAAGGATAATAAGGTTTTCAAATATAATTCTCGTAAATTCATAATATTTCTAGCTAGAATTAATAAAGTATTTTCATCGATATTTAAAGCTTCAAGATAAAGCGAACGTAATTTAGTCGCGAGATGAGAAGAATCTGCAAGTGCTAGTATTCCATTATCATTTAATCTATTACAATTAATCAAATCCAACCTAACTAACGAATTACAATATTTCGACATCATGATTAAACTTTGATTTGAAATTTCATTACAATGATTGAATCTCAATAATTTCAATCCTCTAATAGTCTTGAAAACTTCAATTAGTCCAATATCAGTTACAGGACAATTACATAATATTAATTCTTCCAAACGACCGCAATTCATTTTAATGGCCTCAAGGATCAAGTCTGTTCCACAATTATGATATAATGTTATGGATTTCAATCTGGTCCAAGCCTTTAATAAATTTTTTCTATTCAAATTATCACCGAGAAGAAATCCTCCATCAACACACCCAAGTTTTTCAATATTTGGACAACATACCGCTATATCACAAGCTAATTTAGCATATTTAAGATTCCATTCACGTAGCATTTCATGATATGGTTGAAACGTCTGCTCATCTTTGGCACTCTTTATGGTTTGGAAATATTTTGTTAATGAAGACGAAAATTTTTCTCGACTAGTGAATTTTGGTGCACGATATAAGAATGGCGACGCTGAAGTATTCCATTGCGTGTTAACTAGCGTACAATTATAAATGTCTTTTTGATTTGTTAAATATCCAAACACTTTAACAAGGATATAATGATGTGACAATGGATGATAAAGATGCATTTTTTATTTTATTTTATTTTTTTTTTTTTAACAATAAGTTTCTTAAAAATTTGAATTTTATGGGAGGAAGTAAACGAGAAAAAAAAAACTTTAATTAATGCATGATTTCATGCTATAACCGAAAAAAGAAAAACCTTACCTACGTTACCTAATCCGATTTCGATGATCTCTTACTATTAGTTCATTACAATGAAATTGTAATACCAACCTTTAATGGATTTACCGTTTACTTATGATAAAACGAATTACAAATAGCGGGTTCTTAAAAATTTAGAAATTTAAAACGTCTATCATTTCATAGTTTCAAGTTTTGTGACAGGGTAAAAATACTCGCCGCCAAAGTCCACCGAATTACCCGAGTCTCAAAATCTATTCAAAGAAAGATAAAGCGTTCATTTATGAAATAACGCGAAAGATGGAGGGGACATGTCGCGAAAAGAATGAACGCAAATTTTGGAACGGAAAATATATTGGAAAAACCAGCAAAAATTCGGCAGGAATTCAAAATTACCTGTTTCATATAAAAAAAATTTACAAGTGTTCATGGGCTCATAGTAAAAAATATAGTAAAAATTTTTTTCATTGTGAAATAATTTTATTTTTATTTTTATTCAACCACTTACCTAACGGGAAAATATATTAATCGCACAAGGTTTACTAAAATTATCGGGGTATGGAAACGCATTTCTATATATATTATAGATAATAATTGAAAATCCGATTTCGGCTAAAAATAGATGCAACATACGCGAAAGTTCTTTGTTTTCATATTTCTAGATAAATTAATTCACTTTTAAGGTTGTTGGCTTATTACGTTTTGTTTTTTTGTTTGTGTTATGCATATTCATTCTCTTGTTTTCTAATAAAAATCAAAGCCCGCGAACTAATTTCACGTGTAGAAGAAAATTTTCACGTACTAACCTAATTTATAGGGGTGCGGAAAATTGATATAAATATCCTTTTTTTTTTCTCTCACATTTTTCCTTCATCTTTCCTTCATCTTTAGTTTCATACAATTGCATCTTTTTTATAAACTTCCCTTCAAATCATGTCGTTAGAAAAGGAACCCTTGGGTGCTGATTATAATCGTCGCAAAGTTCTTTTAGCTTACAATCCAAATTCAATAACAAATTCTCAACATCTTTATGAGTGGGCAGTTTCAAATATTCTTCGACCCAACTTGGACCACGTTTACTTAATTTCAGTCATCAATACGCCAAAAATATATTACCCCACAACCGATATGTGGACGCTCGGCCTGGGTTATTATCCAAATAATTCTAACTTTGATACATTGGACGATGAATATAAGAATTACATTAAGAATGAGCAAGAACGTGCTAATAATATGTTAAAGGTTATTTCCTGTGAATTAACCCGAAGTAATGTAAGTTGCTTTGTGTCAACGTGCGATGGAAGGATTTATATGCAAATGTCGTTCAAATTAAAACAAAACGTGATTTTGTTTTATAGATTACAAGCAATGTGATTATTACGAAAGGAGATGTACGTGAAGCATTAGTAAATATTTGTAAATCCGTCAAACCCGATATAATCTTAGTCGCCCCCCCTTCCAAGCGATCAAAGATCATATTAAAAAATTCTGTTTTGAACCATGTCAGGAAACACATGAAAGATATTCCTGTGATAACTAATGCCAATGATGACTTGCATCGAAGGGATGGGAAAGTTTCAAAGCAAAGTAAGTCAAAAGTTTTTTTTTTTTTAAAAAAAAAAAGGACAAAAAATTTAAAATCTTTTTTTTTTTTTATAGGAATTTCACGTGTAATTAAAAAAATAAAGCAGCAATTAAGGTCTGGTACCGATGTTGAACCTCTTGTAACTTCAAACAAAGCTTATCATAAATTAGATTAAATTGTATAAATGAGAATGAAATTGTGTAAATATGTACATAATTATTTAATTACGAAATAAAAGGTTAAATCCAGGTGTTTATTAATTGGCATTTGCATGTTTTTGGTAATCAACAATAAAAGTTTATACAAGAAATTTTGGCGGAATTCGTGGAACTCTACCAAATCGATCTGCATGGGTTTATCCTATCAATCCTATTATTTTATCAATGACCATAAACTAATTTTGTAACTTATGAATGCGTAACCTCTCAAATTTTACTAATTTGTCCAATACACGTATATAATCCAAGTTATTCATGTTCCGAAATATATTTTCCCATGACCGATCATAAGACGTTGTTTAGATTTTGTTGTTTTGACGTTAAAATGAAAGAACATCCTTTCCCTTTTAATAAAATTTGCGTGTATAATATACATTTTCGGGTTAAAAAGCCTATTTGCCCAAAATAAATAAAGGGGGGTTTCGGCTGAATGTTGGCTTTTGTATGAGTTTCACTAATGCAATTACGTAATTTTTTTATAATTAATCACGTGAACCTAATGCACGGGTCCCCTAATCAGGGTCATTTCACGTGTTCAAACGGTTCAATAATAAGACTAAATAATGATTTCTCAATCAAAAGTTGAAAATTAGTACATCAATATTTAATTTAAGTTCTCATAGAATACAAATTTGCTATATCCCGTAACTTTTTTTTTTAAAAAAAAAAAAATCGAAGTTTGATATAATCATAAAGTTAAGGAGTAACTTTATCATTCGTTGTAAAAATTACCTTGGTGGTGATAAACTCGTCATATTTCATTTTTTTTTACTATTCATCAAATCGGGTCATTACGATCCTTTTGTGTAATATCAAATACTTGGTATGATTATCATCAAAAAATAGTGAGTTGATCATTCAATTTAAGGACTTTTATATAAATGCAATTTATCTAATTATAGTAACAAATTACAAAAATGACTATATTCTTGGCATGTTTCCAAACCTTTACCAGGCTAAAACATCTTGTAATACATAAAAGTGATGCATTTGGGCTATTTTTAAAAAATAATTCCGCTATTATTTATATTGCTTGTCCCCTATTCACCCTTTATGATTTTTACATTCTTGGACTTTTTTGTTACAATACAAATTAACAAGGGTTTTTCCTTGTACTCGGATATTTCGAATATTTATACAAGTCGATTCACTTTAGCCACGTAGGAAAAAAATAATCCTTTTTTCTCTCTCTCTTCCACAAGAAAATATATAATTTTTTTTTTTTTACCAATAAAATTTTAAATTAAATCATTTTTCCTTCGTAAAAAAGAAAATATATATTATCTCATTTGTTAGAAACATAACGATTTTTTGAGGTGAGGGAAATTAAACGGGAAAAATATGAAAAATATAATCTTTTTAACAAATATTAAAGTCGTGTAACCATCGTTTAAATTATTTAGTAAATCAAGTATTATTAAAAGTTCTTTCAATAAAACAAAATGGCTTATAATAATCATCATCATCAAAACCAATATTACAATAACCCATCAAGTCCAACCAGTCCAACCAGTTCGACCAGTCCAGCCAATCATAAAGTACCAGAATTAAATCAAAGACATTTAACGGAGATAGATAATGGAAATTATTCAACAGGATCATTAGGTGGAGGTACTGTATCTTGCTAAAATCTATTTAACCGTGGGAATTATCCGATTAATTTGTTGATTTTTTTTTTGTTGTTTAGTTACCGCAGTTGGGACACCTCGTGTTAATCCTATCAGAAATGCTTATGATGATGCTGCTTCAATAAATTCATCACTTTCCAATCATGATCAATCGGCAACAACAAATGCAACGGACGCTACGCACACAAATAGAGAAAGTAAATCGAGACTTACTTCCACTCCGTTAGTGGATAGGGAGACATACAATATGGGTAGTTCGGGAGATCAAAATTATCATGGACAGAATCAGAATAACGGTACTATTTCCCAATACAATAATTATCATCGTCAAGATGATCAAAATTATGATGAAGAAGCAACCCGTCATAATACCCTTACTGGATACCAAAACCATTATGAAAATGAATATACTGATAGAGATTTCCCCGGTGGTGGTAAAAATGCACGTCAATCTTTGACTCCCAGTGACTTTGCTAGACCTGAGAAAAAACGAAAAAGTGGATGTTGTTCTTGGTCAATTTGTTGCTTATTTACTATATTGATCTTAATTGGTTTGGGCATTACTGCATTTTTTGTTTGGCCTCGCAAACCTAATGTTGATGTTAAAGAAGCTGTACCTGTAACACAACCAACGCTCAGTACAAATCCTCCTTACATTGATATGAGCTTTAATATAATTGTTGAAATTGATAATTATGCAAATTGGGTTCCATATAAATTCAATAAAATTGATGTTGCGGTAAGTTGAGGTTATTTTAAACCATATTTTTGGGGGGTCGGGAATCATCATTAATTTTGTTTTTATTAAACATTTTTTTCTTTTCGAACTTTAGGTATTTGATAGAGCGGCTAACAACGATAAATCTATTGCTACTGGTTCCAAACCTGATTACACTTTACAACCAAAGTCTGTTAATACATTAGAATTTCCACTCACAGTTAATTATAAAGCTGATGATGTTAATGATCCTGTTATAATGGATTTTGTTGCCGCTTGTATTCCTGATTCTGAACCGAATGCTCCTCCTTTGAGACTTAGAGTTGACGTTGAATTATTTATCTGGGGCATTGATTGGATTTACAAACCAAAAATTTCTGTTCCTATACCTGACGTTAAATGTCCTGAAACTAATTTTTAATTCATATAAGTCGGAAACTTATTTTTATTTATTTACTTTTGTAAAAAAACAAACTTTTATTATTATTTTAGACTAATTATTAATCTATTTACCTTTTGTTTCGCGTTAAAAGGATTAGTAAGTAAATTTGAAATGAGAGTATGAGTTATGTCACACGCATATATATATGTTAATTACTACCCTATCAAAATATGAAATATTTATATAAATATTATAAAACTCAAAAAATTAGTTTTACCGGATATAGATTTGTAATTTAACGTTATCGTTGTATGAAATATTTATGTAAAATAGAAATGTAAAATAAATATCACATAAATAATAATTTTTTTGTGTTCCCCATATTTTACGAATTGTAATTGAATATTAAAATTTTTTAAATCAGTAAAATAATTTATTTTATAAATAATGTTCAGGGGGGTATAAAAAGTATTGGCCACCCATAGGGATGGGAAATTAACCGTAATATAAATTTTAATATAAGATTTTATATAAAAAAAATTTTTTTAATTTTTTATTTATCGTTATCGCAATATTACTTATTAAACGGAAATTTATTATTTCAAATAGCTTATATATTGATATTGTTACAATAAATTTATTACATTTAATTCAAATCCGAAAATACTATCATCAAAATTCAATAAATCATCGTCATTATCATTGCCTCCTTCATTGCCTCCTTCA
>CAJVPP010003475.1:0-11541 GCA_910592005.1 Funneliformis mosseae | reverse complement strand
ATATATAAATAAATTAATGTAGCATGATAAGATTAATTATTCTTTTATTAATAAAAGTCTAGTGATCATAAAGATTTGATAAGATTAATATGTAATTAGGATGGTTTGAATTTTATTAATATAAAATTTGTTTTAATTTATATATATATATATTACATTATTACGTATAATATTGATAATCTCTACCATTGCAAATTAGTACACGATTTTTATTCAATAAAGTTCAATGAAATTTTTATATTAAATCAATCAATGAACTATCTAATTTAGAATTATATTTGTACGTATTTACATGTTTACATGAACATTTTTTTTTTTTCACTTAATCCTCTATTTCTCTTTTTGATGTACATTCCCCGACAAAATCTGTTATTGTTAATGATGCATTTGTCAAATTCTCAAAGTTCTTTGTTTCTTTTGTTGTAGCATGCTTTATAACATTCGAATGGCCATAATTACATGATGAGATACTATTTATATCATCTTCAGCAACAATCGATGAAACGTTCATCTTCCAACTCTTTTGTGTTACTTGATTATCTGTAATGTTCATTTGGGAACTTTGCATGTTATCTTGTCCCATTATTATTAAATCTGAATTATCGCAAGAATTTTCTTTTTTATATCTATTGTCATTCCTAGGAATGTCTTTGCCCTTCTCTTTAAATCCACCAGAATATAAGTTACCATCAGTATTACTTTGTAATTGAATCAATTTTTCTTTACAAAATTCCACTAATTTTTCATTGATGCTTCGTGAAGAAGGATGGTTAATCTTATCCTCTAAAGCCTGTATTGACGTTTTTGTTATATTTAAATTTGATAATTGAACAGCGGAAGCAGTGGCAGTTGAACTTTGTTTTAGCAGAGAAAAGTTGAGATCCGGAAATATTCGATGTAATTCACAAATTTCACGGAGAATCTCGATATCTTGAATTGGTTGATAATGGAATATTAAAGATATAGTTATTAGAAATGTTTAAAAATTATTATCAATAAGTTAAAATTACTTACTGTAAACAAAGCGTAGCATATCAGGGTAGATAAGACCACCATGTTCTTTAATTCCTGGAAGTATCACCCGCCGAAACAATCGATCGCGCCAATATGGCCAACCGTATTGTGTCAATACTATTATATGTCCCAGTGTGTTATCTAGTTGATTATGTGGAATTGAACTGAGTTCTTCCTATAAGATGTGGAAAGAATAGAATGAGAATAATAAAATGTTATTAAAATACAATATTCAGAAACTTTACCTCATAACATGCCATTAATTCTTTTATTGCCCTCACCACAAGACCTTCTTGCGTAACTTCCATTAGCCTAAATTGATTTCGTTTATTTCCTTCATAAAAACTACTACCTTCAACTTTCTTCTTGTTAACACACCAATCATCTTTCTCAAAGTGTTCTCGCGTTACAGGCGTAAAAGGCATAGTTGCTAATATAATTAAAAGTTCTACTCGTGCTTCTCTCCACCAACCAACTAAAAGGTAAAGCATAGAAATGGAATAAATCACTCGAAACGGGAGTATTAATGGGGTTTGTACTTTGATAGAAAAGTCATTTATTTTGGACGAATCCGAAGATTCTTCTTGAATCAATTGTTTTGTTTGCAAGTAATCTGTAGTTGAAGATAATGAAGGAGATTGTTCTTTCTTGGATGCTTTCTTACGATAAGCATCCCAAGCACCTGAAATTCGAGTGCATATTTCTCGACAAAAAGTACATGCTGTGTTTAAAGATCCATGAGAGAAAGCAAGGTCCCCACGCGTCAGCATGATCGCATTCGACACATCTAATGGGAGTTCCCATGAACGAATATGATTTTCTAATTCTATAATATAATATTACATTTAAAATTAATTAATTTCGAAACACATGATACAAACTGTTAAAATTATACCTTTATCCAATACTTTAGGATCATTTCCTCCACGTGAGACCATTTCCTCTAAAAGCTGCCAACACGTCAAAGCACGTTCCATATATGACATTGCATCATGAGTTATTGTTTCTGAAGAAATATATGATTCTAAAAATTAATCAATTAATGTAACAACAATGATCGATTAACAAATATCCATGATAAAATGAAAAACAATTCTTTTAAAGGGTTGATAATACCTTCCCATAATTTAATTTGTTCCATATTCAGTTCATGACTAGTTTTGATTGAATTTTGGTTTTGTTGTTCATTATCATTATCAATCAACAAGTTTTTAACATTCATAACGTTATTGCTCCTATATTTATTACTTTTTTCATCATTTGCGGTATTAATATTAATGTGCTTTATTCTTTTAAAAGATATCCCTGAATCATCAATGTAACTTTCACATTCTGTTTCACCAATTTCTTTGTTACTAGATCCTTTTGATAATAAAAAGCTTAGACTGAGCCTTCTCCTTTTATTAACCCTCGTCTCGTCGCATGGAACATGATGAGCGTAAGAGCTAAGTGAAGTGGATGTTAATAGAGGTGATGAGGGTGGTGTCATGATAGCGAATTGTCCAGTTGGAAAAATTGGAATTAAGCACGTTCTTTTGCCTTCAAATATTATATAAAAAATAAAATCAATGATGAGGAATTCTTTAAATATTTAGAGAAAACTGAGGCTTACGTACTTTTTAGTCCAGCTACATATTCATAAAATTCATGACAACATAATACGAAACATGCGATACCTATAGATACAGCAAAAGGATGCGGTGTTGTATCATGCATCATGAATGTTTTATTAACCAGAGATATTTGTTTTTGATTCAAAAGTGAAAATAATTTTGACGGTAATTGATGTGGATCGTCAAAAAGATCTACCATTGTTGTTCTTGGAGAACTAAATAATAAAAATTGATATTAAGAAGGAATAAAAATGAAATAAACATTTTGAATTCAGTGGGTTAGTTAACCCTACCATTACAATGAAAGTACCTTTCAAATCTCAAGTATCCACAACTATTCATTACTCCTAATGAAACTTCGAACAATTTTCGCCAATCTTTGTTGGCAATATAAAACCCCTGTGCCTTTTCAAGTAATGATTTCAGTTGGTTATAAGTGACATGTAAACAAGATTGAGAAGAATTTGGTTGTGACGCTGAAGATGTGGCTAAGGATATGGAGGCATTGGAAGTTTTCGGTTGATAAATTGGAATTTCTGTCGGAAGATTGTTATCAGATACTATGATTTTTTGGTGGAGAATTACGGACAAAATATCTTCCACTTTTGGAAAGAAAAATTAGGTTACAATTAATTAAATACTCTAGAGTAGTGAACCACTGAGGGAACGTTTATAAACCCATTCCATGCTAACATCTAACAATGATCTTATGATTGATAATTAATACAGTGGTTACCAACCTAATATCTTTCTGTAAGAATTGGAAACAGGTAATGGCTGATTCTGGTTTTCGCATTGAATTGCGAGTTGAGCAGCATGTGACTTTTATTTTTAATTTTATTAAATAAAAAAAAAATATAAAAAAGAAAATAAAAAATAAAAATAAAAATAAAAATCATCGATATGAAATTATTAAATTTCCAAGAAAGAAGGAAATAGTATTACAATAAAAAATTGATATTAAATTTGGTTTTTTAACAAAATATAATGACAATTTAGAATTTTGGATCAAATTACCCCATATAAAGCGACAGTTTCCGGGTATGCTTTTAGAAGTAGAACGTATAATCTACAGGCATCTAAATACGCGCCAGCCATTTCATGGTACTCTAGCGTAGAATTAAGAGTTAAAAATTTAACACGTATTTGTACATCAGTCATAATGCAAAATTTAATGGATATTACCTGCACTATGTATTAAAATATCTTTTTGAGTTCGCGCCGGAAGTTTAAGAAAGAACACTAAAAAGTAATTATGAAAAAAGAGAGAAAGCAATGATCATTTGAGGAATTATACTCGAGTTGATTTATATTATTTATAGATAAACATGAAGTAAATATATATGAAGCACATAGTTACGAATCGACATGCTTTACCAAGCCAAGAGAGAAAATATTTCTAAAATTTCTCTCAAACCTTTAATACAATTTACCCTAAAGCAATCCTCTCACCCGTTGGGCAACATATGAGATTAATTTTCTACTCGTTGACGCGATTATTCTACAATCATCACGCCAGATCCCTTATAGGTAGTTTTTTTTTTTTTTTTTTTTTAGCAATAACAAGGTTAGCATCTCTCTCCCCCTTATAAAAGATTGAATTCAAAGGAAAAGTCTTGCTTTTGTTGATATAAATTTCAGATAATAGAATGTAATCATCGGGCTAATCCCATGATTTCAATCTGTTAACTCACGCTTGAAAGACTTTACAAATATATCTTTGAACAAAGTTAAACGGTCTATGCGCAAATATAATATATAAAAGCGTTGAGATTTTTTTTTTTTTACTCACTGAAATTATCGTCCGTAAATCGATGTCGCACGGAATGAGTTATTTGAACTAGGTACTCTTTCAGCGGTTCATGATTAGGAAAAAGTCTTCGTCTAATAAATTTTTATTATTAAATAATTGAGATATAATAATTTTTTATAAAGATTAAGATTACTTTCTTAATTCATGAAGAATTTTTAATATTCAACATTTTCCAAATGTAAAATATATAAATTTGTAAATATATAACATTACAAGAATGAAAAAGTAGAACTTACAATTCATCAAAATATTTAATTGCCTGAGTCATGTCACCTTCTTTGATTGATATTCTGTGGGCTAGGAACTGTTTCATATAAAGGTGTTATGTTGAGAAAATTTGACTATTTATACTAATGATTCACGAGCACATTAAAGAACTCCGCGAGAACGCAAGTTTGATAGCTTGAAGAATCAAATGAAAATTCATTTGACAAGCAGATCAATTTACGCGTTTGGTCATATTATCAAGCAACTTTAATGATAAACGAATTATTTTCTTCATAAAAATTATCACAACAAATATTCTCATCCTAATTGAATATTAGGAAACCATCATTATCATAAAAAAATTTTTTTTATATTATACATTACCTTTAACTCATATGCATCGGGATAAAATTCAAGACCTTCATATAGATGCTGTATAGCAAACTGCAATCTTGTATCGCCATTTTCTCCTTCAATGAGAACTGAACTTGTACGTAAAAACTGGTTGATTATATTGACATAATGTGTAAGATCTTTTCGAGATTCTTCGGAAGCAACCTTTTTATTAAAGTTAATATTTGTTGAGCTAACAACAGAGTCGTTATTTATAGAATCTGTGTGTGTATTCTCGGTGGAGTCGGTTGTTGAAACTGAAGGAAAAGATGTTGGCTTCGAAGTCTTCATGGACGTTATTTTATTTTATGAAAGATGGTGTGTAAATTATCAATGAACGAAATAAATAAAAATGTATATATATAGATAAAATTCACAAGATTGGTTTTTTAGGTGTTTATATTTTTGAAATTTATAATCCTGATGATGTAAGTTTTATCTAAAACTTTTAATAGTAAAATGAAGAATGTCATTGGACAACTTAATAAAAAAATTTTAAGAGTGGATAATAAGTCAACTTTGTTTTAATTATAAAGGTACATATAAATAAATACTGCGGAAATTTGTGTGACAAGGTAACTGTATTGGAAAGAGGGCGTTTGAAAATATTTTTCCTTTGTACATACTTGAACGATATTTTTTTTTTTTCCTAATGATAGTCACCATTTTAATTAAGTTATATATATATATAAAATATAAAATAAAATAACAAACAAAATGTTGACCCAGAGTCAATTATATAATATGATGCTAATGATCTTGAATGATATTCACGAAATATATAATAAATTATTTAGATCTAACCAGAAATCAAGGAAATAAAGTAAAATTTTATTATATATGATTTTTTTGCAAACAATAAAATTTTGCAATTTAATAATTTACGTAAACAAAATACCAATTATATTATACAAATTTTTTAACTCGGTTCCTCCCTCCCATAATTATGTAATCATACATGAGATTTGTTGATCACTCCTGACTGGTTCTCAACAATCCAGACCCTCGGCGTTTTTTTTTAAGGTTTCTAAACTCATTTGTATGTCTAAATTAGGAAAATCAATACATAACAATTGTCATATTCTTTTTGTAAATGTTTATTAAAATTATATGAAATTAAATTTCATGTGTAAATGGAAGCAAATGATTTTATCTATTATGTAATCTAATTTGATCTACCTGAAAATTTCCCAAACCAGTCAAATGGTTGACAATTTTTTTCTTATAAATACATATAAAAATAAGGAATTTACTTTAATAAAAACTTTTAAATAAATTAAAATATAAAGATAATTTTATAATTAAAAGTTAAATATATAAATATTTTAAAATATTATTTTAAATAATTTTAAATTTTATTAAATCTATCATTAAATTAATTTATATAATAATAATCATTATTATATCTTTATAATAATTCTAATTTTTTAATATATTACAAAATTATAAATAAAATTATAAATATAGTATAAAATTAAAATTATGTAATTGTAATAAAATATTCAATTTAAATATTTATATAGGAAAATCATATTTTTAAATTAATATAAAAAATATTTTAAATTAATTCTAATTAAAGCCAGAAAATTTTTAGATTTTCATGATATAAAATTTTAAAAGTAACATAATCATCCAGTTTTTTTTCATTTGCAAATTTTTTTATATATATTATTATATGTATTATTATATTTTATATTACATAAATAAATTTTATATTATATAAAATAAAGTTATTAGATTTATATAAATCATTCTTTCATCATTTTTTTTTAAAATAAATCTAATATATAAATAATAATTATATATGTTTTATTTTGTTTTAAAGTAGTATTTGAATGTTAAGAGTTTTTTATTAATAAGGATATGAATTTAAAAGATTTTTTAATAATGTAATAATTAATGAATTAAAGATAGAAATATAGAAAAAAATTATATTACATATTTTAGTCATATAAAAATAAGTAAAATGAAAAAAATAGAATTGAAAGAAAATTATTCAACAGTATGAAAATATATAACATTTAAATTACTTGATAACTCTAATAATAAACTAGATATGAATACAATTAATGCATTTGAATTAATGAAATCTGCATAATGTTTAATTATCTTCTAAAATTTAAATTATTAGTAAGAAATTCTTTAGATTAAATTTAAATAAAATAATTAAAAGTAATAGAGATAGTTAGATAGAAAAAAATAATACAAATAATATTAAAAAAATTTATTAAAAGATCAAACAAGACAATATATATATAATTAATTAGTTATAAATAATTTCACTAATTTTCATCTTATTTAAATATATGTAACAATTTAACATTTTACTTATTTATAAATTTTATTGCAAATTTGGGTAAGTAAATTTTTATAATTTTTTTTATTTATTAAAAACTGTAATATTTTTCATAATTCGAAATCTCCATTTTTAATATTTATATAATAAATTAATATTAAATATATAGAATTTTAGAAAATATTAATAAACACATATAATTGTAGTTATATATAATAAATTTTTGAGTTATCATTATGATTGATTAAGAATTAGAAATTTTAAAAGTTTCAAAGTATCTTAATTATAAAAAAAATAAAAAATTTTTTATAAAATTAGTAAAGTATTATATATTTATTTTTATATTATTTGTATTATATTTATTTGAAAAATCTAATATTTTCAAATTCATAGTAAGGTTTGTTTAAAATTTTTTTTTTAATAATATTATTATAATTCTTTAATGTTAAATTATCTTTCAAGTTATTATGAATACTTGTAATATTATTCTTAATTAAAATTAATTGCATATTTAAATATTTTATTAATAAAAGTTTGATTAAAAATATAACTAATATAAATAAAAAATTTAATATTTAATAAGAAAATTAAACATTGTTTCTTGATAATTTCTTCAGTATATCAGATATTCTTACTTCGTAAATTTAAAATAATATTACAAATTGCAAGAGTAAATACTATTATTAAAAATTTAAGATAGACTTCTTTGTTTTCTTTAGGTATAACCTTCATAATAATCATATTTATTATTAAAAGACTAGTATTATTAAACTCTTACTATTTAATATATACTTTAATAATTCTTAGATTTCTTTTTCATTTAGTAATTTTTATACCTGTATTTATCTTTATTTCAGAAACTTTTGAAAATACTTTAAAAAGTACTAATTAACTATCTTTATTAATAGTACTTTGATAATAACACATTTTTTCAAAATACTAATATAAAATTCATATAAAAATATTAATAGATAATATGTATTAGTAAAGAAACAATATAATAGTTATAGTTTAATTATTTATAATAATCATAAATTCTAAATAAAAATGAAAATCCTAATAATGTTTTCTAATATCTTTAATATATTTTTCAAATACTTTTTAATATAACCTTTAAGATATTCTTTAAATAATTTAACAATAGAATGTAAAGTTATCTTTTGAATCTCTTTAGTAATAATAATGATATTTTTTTAATAATTAAACAATTGTATAATTTGTCAGTCTATATTAAATAACGTAAAATCATTTTAAAATATATTACTTATATCTAAGGTTACTGGATAAAAATTAGAGGTTTTGTAAGTCGTTTAAATAGAAAAAATAAATTTTAATAAAATTATATTAAAACCTTATTAAAAAATCTGCAAAATTCTAAAAAAGATAAAACTATATCAAAGCTTATAAAAATGTGAAATTATATTAAAACCTTAGTAAAAAATTAATGAAACTATAGTTTAGATATTTTGCCAAATCTAAAATAAATTTAGACAAGTAAACTTATTTATATCAAAAAAACAGATGATAAACTAAAGATAGTTACCACAATTAAAAAAATAGCGTAATTGAATTACAACTTGTAGCTTAATTAAATTTCCTTATAGCACAATTAAGTTGCAACTCAATTGAAATTTAAAAATAATTATAGTGACCATTTTTATAATAAACTATTCTAACACTTTAATTTTAAAAGAATATTTATAATTTTATTAAATATTTTATCATGCTTTAGTTAATTTTTCTAAACAACTATATCTATCTATTTAATTTCTCTAAAAAATTTATAATAATTGAATAATATTTATTACAATTTTATATTAATAATAAAATTAATTATATTATTAAAGAATATATACAATTTTTATATTGAAATTATATGATATACTAGTTAAAAATTTTTATTTATTTACATTAATATAATACCATTAGCATTTCAATTACGTTTTTTTAAAGATTTTAAATTAAAAACTAAATAGTTATATAGAGTATATTGCTATTCATAATACTCATTTTAATAATTTTAAAACTGTCAAAATTTATTGTTTTCATTTCTAGATTGAAATTGATCATACAGTTCAAAGTATACTTAATATTATCATTATATTAATATTATAATTACAATTCTATTTACTTTATACCTACTCAGATTAGAATAAGATATAATTTTTATATTTCTTTTTTCATAATTTCAAAAAGAATCAACTATCAATAAATTATTAGAAAAACTTGCAAAGTAATAAAGTGATAGCAAACTAATATTATAAATATTATAAAAGTAATATAGTTAATAATACTTTTATTAAAATTCTTAAATAAAGCTTTAATTATAGATAATTACAATAATAAATTTGAAGAATTTTTATAAAAAACAGATGATTAGAGTAGTATTAGACAATTAGACAATTTTGAACAGTTTTGGATATATTTTAAACAAGTTTTGGACACTTTTTTCTGTATCTAAAACTAAGTCTAAAACTTTTAAAATCTAAATCTATATTCAAAACTCATCACTAGATTATGGTGATTAAATTATTGAAGAATTTTATAAGAAACAGGTGACTGCAATAATAAATTTATTGAAGAATTTTACAAGAAATAAGTAGTTATTTTATTGCAAAAATTCTAAAAAAAATATGTATTCTTCTAATATTTGAAGCTTTAGTTATTTGAAAATTATTTAATATATAAATTAGTTAATTAAAGCTAATAAAATAATAAAATTTAAATCTTTTTTTTCTAAATTTTATTAACAGGATCATCTTACTAACTATATTATTTTTTGTATTTAAAAATATAGAAATTTTTAATAAAGTTGAAGAATTTTATGAAACTTAAAATTCGCATTTAAGAAATAATTCACTCATAAAAAAAAAGAGACTATTTAACATGACTTAAATAATGTCTTAAATAATAAATAATAAATAATCATGATTATGTAAAAATGATACTAGAGTTAATTATATTAATTTTAAAAATATATAACTATTATAATTATCAAAACCTGTATTTTACAATGTATGATATTTTATGAGTTTGATAGTTTTAACAAAATCTATTATTTGTTTTTAAGAGGATTTGTTTTTACAAATTAAATTTTATTTATCTAAGAATCTTATTTATTTTATTCTATTTTATTTGATTCTTCATTTTATTATTTCATTAATTTATTCAATTTCTATTTTCATTGCAGGATCATCATCTTCATAAATTTTTTATCATTTAATTAATTTTCAAAGTTTTATTGTATTGTTATAATATTTTTAAATCTTTAATTTTTATATTAGTATTTTCCTTCAATTATAATTTCTATTATCTTAGTTTCTAATTATTCTTCCTATATTTATTTGTTAATTCTAATTTATCTTCTTATTATCTTTATTTTTTACTTGTTTTTTATTTTTTATTTATTTGATATTATTAGACTTTTCATTTAATTATTTTATTATTATTAGTAGAATCTAAATTTTCAGTAATCTTCTTTTTTTTATTTTTATAATTCTTCATTATAGGTATTTTTGTATATTTCTTCAGTTAAATTTATTATTAATCTTAATTTTATTTATTTTTCTCATTCTATTTCTTAGTATTTCAAGTTATCATCATTTTTTTTTCTCTATTTTCTTTTATTTTTATATTTCTTTTCTAATTTTTATTATCATTAAACCCTTTGTTTGATTATTTTATCATCATAAGTTTTCTAATTTTCTATAATGTTAATGTGTAATTTTTACGAACTACAACTGTTAGACGGGGTGTTCAAGCAGTTTATTCTTTTTAATTGAGCAGTAATCTTTTAACAGTTTATAGCTTTAATTCAGACGATTTATCAAAAGTATTTATATGATTACAGTAAGCTACGATTTAACAGAGTGCCAGTAAATTGTATTTATAAATAATGTGTTTATTTGCGAGTAAAATAATAAAAAGAAAAGAAAAGAAGAGTAATACTAAAACTAAAATGTAATGTGATAGGCTAATTGCCTCTAAACTGTAATGTAACGTGATAGACCTGGTTGCCTTTAAACTGTAATATAACATGATAAACCTGATTGCCTCTAAACTGTAATGTAATGTGATAGACCTGATTGCCTCTAAACTGTAATATAACGTGATAGGCCTAGTTGCCTTTAAACTGTAATATAACGTGATAGGCCTAGTTGCCTCTAAACTGTAATGTAATATGATAGGCCTTCAGGATTGGTTAC
>CAJVPP010003474.1:0-11541 GCA_910592005.1 Funneliformis mosseae | reverse complement strand
CAATGTATTAATTTTAGTTAGTTGGTTATGTATTTTTTAAATAAAAAAAAAAATTTTGAATTTACTTACTTGTAGCTAGAGTTAAAGACGGTCAGATACTTATAACCGCTATTATAGTATTATTCTTTTAAATAAAAAAATAAAAATAAACATTAAAAATAAAGTTTATACATACCGTCAAAAACTGTCTTTGCCATTCTTTTCGCTAGAAACTGTACATAGAAGGTGGCATACTGATATTGAAGATGTAAAGAAATTACTACAGGAAAAAATAAAGTCATTAATACAGGAATACAAGGTAAAAGATAAAAGAAGTCCAGAATAGATAGCACATCTGAAACATAGTTTTGAAAGATCAAAAATTATGAAACTGGGATGACTAAAGAGCATGCTAAGAAGATTTTAGATGCAATAGATAATGATAGATTTCTTATAAAAATAAAATTTGTTTGGAAGAATAAAGATCATTTCAAAATTATTGACAAATATGAGCTCATTCGTGAATCAAAGAGGACTGATAAGAAATTCGTTTCAGGAGGTCCAAATGTTATTCTCACAAAAAAAACAAAGTCAGGCTTTTAGGTAGGAATTGATGAGAAATTTTTAGTTAAGATCATGCAAGATGAAAATAATCAGAATATAGAAAGCTTAATGCAAATGCAGTTGTATATGTGTTGTATCAAATCTGAAAGCTAAATAGTAAACAATTAATGCTAATAAAAGATTGTGCACTTAACTATATAGCCTAGTGAGTAATAGAGCATTTTGAAAAAGCAAAAAGAGGGTATAAGTTTACTAGTACATGTAAATAAAAAATTGGTACATGGGAAAAAAGAATGCACCAATCTGATACTTGAGTAGAGGATGTAGCAAAATTGGAAAAAATACTTAAAAGGCCAATTAAATTATTTGATATTACTCATGGAACTATTTTTAATAATGGAAAATATCGAACAGGTAGGTTTAAAAAGATAGAGATGGTAGTCTATAATGGTTATGCATTCCCTAGAAACTATCATTTTTCAAGAGATCAAATGGTGAAATATTATAGCAATAATGCATAGAAGACTATTAATAAAGCTTTTCAAGGTCCTTAAGTGATATGGATTATCAGACTTAGACTTAGAAAAGATGAAATATTGAAAGAGATCCAGTCAATATCCTAATTTATTTTAGAAGATGGTTGTACATTTAGAACATAGATAAAGCATACAGATAATATAAAAGCATGTAAGGAATTATTTAAGAATGCAGTATGCTGGCAATTTTAGAAAGGAATAATTAATGAGAAAAGAAAGCAGGAATCCTTAGAATCGCTTAAAATAGTTAAGTTAGCAGAACAGGTATTTAATGCTAATCATGCCAGAAGTAAGCTTGCAAATGAAATCAATAATTGGCATTCGACTCCAGCCAGTATATATGAAAATATAAAACAATCTTATGTTAAACATGAGTATGGAGAATGTTAGAATACGCCTAATTATCAAGTTCAAAATGTTGTATATATAGACATAAAGGAATATTATCCAGCAAGTATGTATTATCAAAGAGAATGTTCACCATAGTTCAAACAATTTGGCTATCCAATACATCATCTTGTCTGAGTAGTAGTGAATGAAAAATTACCATAAGACGATATAACTGGATTTGCATAAATAAATCCTTTAAATTTGTCTCTAATATTCATTCAGCAATTCCGGTCTAGTATGGAAAACATTTTGCTTGTCAGAGTGGAGAAGGATGTGAAAAGACAAAGGATCCATATTGTATTTCTACAATATTTCTTGCAGGCATCCTAGAAAGTGTAACTATTGAGGAAGCAATTATTTCTCTTACTAAGCAAACAAAGATATGGTTTCTTAAAAATCAGGATATAAGTTATGCAATCATAGAAAAGTTTACACAGAGAAGTAAAATTGAGAAAAAATGTCTTACTTATTGAGTTGTAATAGATGAAGGTGAGCTTGATTTTTTGATTCAGGATTGTATTAAAGAAGAGACATATGCTAGTAATGATAAATGTTCGCTTGGGTATATACTTACATATTACAAGAAACATCAGTCCCAATACACATATTTATAAGCCTTAATATTGGCTTATGCTCATATAAATTTGCTAGAAATGCTTAGAAGATTTGGTCCTAATAAAGTGATAAGAATCACAATAGATTCTATATATATACAAAGAGAAGCCTTATATAAGATTGAAAATGTATCTGCCTTTTTCAAACAAGCTAAATGTCTTCTCAATTATAAGGGAAAGGCAAATACCAGTAAGTTTCAATATTCGCATAAAATTTCTTCTTGTGCAATATGTGAAGCAGAGTCTTTTATTCAAAAGAAGAAGTCAAAAAATTTATCAAAGAAGTGAAGGTCCACTATGTGAATAGAATAATAGGCTATTTATCATGCAATGAGCATAAGCTATTTATATATGCCATTTGCATTGGGGAATGGTATTTTTGCTTAGAAGAATACCAAATCCAGTAGAGTTGTTACCAAAGAATCTGAGCTACTAAAAGAGAAAAAGATTTAGAAATTCAGCCTGGCTAATGGCATGATAAAGGTGAAAAGATTCATAGATCAGATCCTAATATCGTATACTGGCCAAAAAATAAGCATCAGAAATTGATTAAAAATATTACTGAGAGTACTGCTCTATCAATTCATGATTCTATTATAAGATCTTGAGTTTCATATCTTAATGGAAGTGATAATTCTGAAAAGATAACATGCGTAATCTGAATCTTTAAAGATATAAACATGATAGTCTTTACTCATACAAATGTATTGATTAAAGACTTTTAAAATGATCGTAAAGTAAAAATCCAAACTTGGTATGGCTTCTTTAGGTGGAATGGTATAGGAAAGTGGATTTCTAAACGCATGGAAGAAAAGAAATTCTCACAAGTTGTCATTTAGGATGAAGTATGTATAGTGCCTAGACATATTCTAGAAAAGTTTATCAACTACTTACTAAAGCAAAAATGTTAGATAATCTGTTACGAGAATAACGCTTAACCTCCACCATTTGAGGCCTTTGCAATAGAAAGGGAGGAAACTCAAAAAAAATAAAAAATGAGTTAATAATAAATCTGAACAAATTATAGTATTTAGAATATTTTTGGCTTATAAACTAAAATTTTAATTTTTTTGGAGTTTCCTCCCTTTCTATTGCAAAGACCCCATTTTTCAGAGGAATACTCCATAACTGGTTAAAAGAGCAAGCTGATTATTATAAGGAAATCTTGACTGATTATCAGACCAAATGCCCAAGACTGCAAGAACTTAAAAAAAAATGCGATATTAAAATAACTGAGTACAGTTAGACCTATTTCGTGAAGCACTTTCAGTCACAAAAAAATGAGAATATCTCGAAGCTGAATGGAAGCCATCAGATCATATCTTATCAGTACATCTACTTTCCCGAAGAATTGCTTTTCAAAGATGCTTAAAACTTCATCAAGAAAAATATTCTAATATGCTGATCCCATTAATCTATAGACCAAGAGATAAACACAAACAAAATTGTCTTGTTTTAATCCCTGGCTCATCCAAAAAGAAAGAGTTAGTGAAAAATGATATAGTAAACTTACTTTTAAATACACTCCCTGATAAATTTTTAAAAGATATGTTGATGGATAATAAAGACATAAATTAGGAACTTGGATATGCTATGACTATTTATACTAGTTAAAGAATGACCCCCAAGGCTCTACAGAGTGTTTGGATCATCGATAAAAACCTAGCTTGGGATAATCTAATATATTTAGCAGTTGGTCATGTGGAATATTTAAGCCAAATCATTCAGGTCGAAACATCCCCATTATCTCCTGAAATTGCCCACAAAATTAAGGAGGCAAAAAAGAAAAGACAACTAGAGCACGAATTAAGACCGTCTATTCAGGAAAAACTTATCAGATATATGGGCTAGGACAAGGAAAAAGGCCGTGAATTCGATCTAACAGTTGACTATATTCTCACATTAAAACGTATTCAAGAAGACAGATGCACATTATGCCTTATAGAAATGAAATTTGAATGGGATCAGCCAGGAGACATATTACAATGGACAGTAGATCAAATTCATAATAATTTGAAGCATATCAAAGGGAACGTACACCTAACCTGTCTTTTTTGCAACCAAAATCACAGAATCTAATTCATTCCAGTGATCCAGATTAGTGATATGGTGCATATATACAATCGGAGGAGGCAAATCGCAATACTTACATAATTGTAAGATTTTTTCTGATACAATAAATATTCAGTTATTTTTTTAAGACACATAGCTAATCGGATTAATTGAATCGGCTAAGGGATTAGAAGAGGCTATAAATTTGCTAAAATCTGATATTAATAAACCGTTACCATCTGATGGTACCGATCTTGATCTACCATTCAATCCGAAGAAGGGATTATGCATGCCTATCGTTCTAAAAAATTAATCATGTATATTAAAATAGATATAATGTATCGCAAGCATAGTCCCGATCTTTTATATTTATTTTTGCGTAGTAAGTCATGCCGTATTAATAAAAGATTTTTTTTGAAATTTGCCATTATACAATCCAGCCAAGTATGATGCTGATCTTATATGCATAAAAAACATTAACCAGATGCTGATCCTGCTTCAGTATTTCTTGTAGATCGATTGTAGCTCGATAAATAATGCGCAGTAATATTATGGTAATCGTTACATGTATCACGGGAACAAGCAACTGCGCAAAATAATTTATTCTCAAACTTTCTCGCACATTCTCAAAAATATGTATAGCCCCTTGATGATCTTTACATATGAATAGCATTAAATTTTTGGCGAAACACCTTTGACTGATCACCCGCTAGGTTAATTTGCAACTCAGCATTGGACAATAAGATCACCCAGCGAAGATCCAGGGACTTCATGTTTTGCGATGATCAACTGCGGAAGGAATATAATTATAAAAATGGTGGATGTATAGGAAGGCCTAGGTAAGAAAAAAAAATAAAATCAAATATATATATTTTTGCCGAAGTCGCCCAGACTCTTCGAACTATCAAACTACATAATTTATCATTTTCTAAAACTATTCCGCAAAATGCTTTCGAAATTTGAAATTTTTTC
Organism: Funneliformis mosseae; assembly: GCA_910592005.1. Classification (NCBI taxonomy): domain Eukaryota; kingdom Fungi; phylum Glomeromycota; class Glomeromycetes; order Glomerales; family Glomeraceae; genus Funneliformis; species Funneliformis mosseae. Next base: position 6,434 of record CAJVPP010003474.1, on the reverse strand, counting down.
TATTGCACTCTTCACTATCGTATTCATCATCTATGAGATGCTCCTCCGAGGCATCATAACGCTAGATATGCTCCAGGCTTTTTTTTCCGGAAATATAATCATCTATATAAGTCTTGTGGCCTTATTCATCTATTTTCGCCGAGAAAGGCCTAGGGGAAATAATAACCCTGAAATCCTGGAGATAAAAAATGATCTCCGGAGAATGCGTGAATATTTTGTTCAGGATGAAACATTATGGGTCATTGGTTTTGGATAGTTGGAATCTATGCGTAATGAATACGTTTCGACCATACTTTGATTATGCAATCGAGGTATGAGGATTCCTAGTTATCATGAGTTGATTTTTTTCTTATAATATTTGATCACTTACCATGATCTATGTAAATGGGTGGATAGGAGGCCGAGAACCTTCTTTGTGTCACAGAAGAAAAAGGTCCAGCGTAGCATACTCGAAGGCTTCGTCCAAAATATCAAACAGCTCGAGAGCTCGTATGAAACGAACAAGAGGAAACGAAAAAGTGTAGATGATGATTTCGACTACCTCTATGGTATCGTGACTTCGGCCAGAGATTGGCATTTTTCTGCTTTACAGTCCGGGCGAGATTAGTCAAGCGAGTGAAATTCCATATACCATCGAGTTTAACAAAGAGGCTCTAGAAAAAAGAACCGAGGAGTATCAAACATTGCGTAATGGTGGGAAGAAGGTTTTGAGTGCTATCGTTGGTTTAATAAAGGATAGGGCGTGTGAGGACGAATCTCCTGAGAATAAGAGGGTTAAAATAGAAGGGTATCGTTCGAAAAATAAGCCTTAGGTTGTAGGTAGCTATACTCTGTAATATTTAATCATGTAGACGTCATGTAATCCGGGCAAGGTCCCGCACTTGTAATTATTTTTTTATCTTATATTAATAAAACATTAATCGAATGTAGATATTTTTGGCAATCAGTTATATAGTGGACATGCGTGCCCAGAATTTTTCTTGGCAAAAGTGATCTGCGTTCCAAATTGGAACGACAGCGCCGAATCGAAAAATGATGTTACTCGTGGTTTTATTTCTAATTTTCACATCACATCAAAATTAAATCATGGCATAATTTACCTTGGATACATCAACATCAGTTTCAGAGAGAGCTCATCATTTCTAAGGTCAGAACTCAGAACCAGTTGGTAAGTTTAGTTCCGTAGCTAAATTTCGCTAAAATTCACTTTTCTTTAATTTTGCATTTGACGCGTCTGTTGGAAGAGATCCTCCTGTGAACGTCCACAAGTTTTTGAATCGCGTGCGTGCATTTTATACTGCAGTATATGCTATGCGCAGTAATACGAGAGCTTCATATCACGTGAATACAAAATACCGATTTACTAATTTTCAGCCATTTGGTTGCAGATAACAAAAATCGGAATTGAGATCAACGTACCATATATAAGGTCTTGTTATAAATTGAAAACTGTGATCCATTTTTATTGATAAATTCTCCTATACTAACAAACAACTTCAACTTACTCTTTTTTTTTATTATTAAATGGCGAGATTTTATGAAAAGAACGGTGAATGCATGGAAGAAAAGAACAATGTTCAAATTGATCCAAATGATACTATTACGTGGATCAAATATGTAATTAGAGGTCAGCCAACAAAACGTTCAAATATTCCTGAATATTTGTGGACCAAAGCAATCGGCTCTGATGATGCTATGATAATATTTGAAAAGCATAAAAAAAGTATGTACTGTATGAGTATATCTTTGTTTATTAATAGAGATACTTGGCTATGTTAAACTTAATTATTGCTAGACCCATGTTTCGGTGAGAAAGAGTTTGAAGCAATGATCGATATTTGTCACATAATAGGAGAGTGGTACAATGTCGTAGTAGAAGACTACAATAGAGGCCTATCGGATGATAGAAAATTCGAGTATTTTGGTCATTTGTATTACTAACATTTTAAAGATGCAAGAGTTAAGGTTAGATTTACTAATACACTTAGAAAAACTAAATAGAGGTACAACCGGACCAGAACTTTTTAAGCAGAAGCAGGACGCCCTTAAGTTATTAGATATTGCTCCTGATAAACCGCAAGGTTTTCAGAAAGCATTTGAAGGATGTGTGAGATGGTTTTATAGAAGGAACTAATCCTTAATATTTTATTTCTATTTCAATGTAGTTCATTTTGACATTCTTAACCTTTGATATAATAAATGACATATATATGCTCAAGATTTGCTTTCCATCATTTCAAAGGCCTTATTAAAATATTTACCAGCCTCTGTATCTTTGTAATTTTCACAAACTGCTTTCCACATAAGTTTTTCCTCTTCAGTCTCGGTCAATTTTCCCCGTGGTGCAATGGGTAAATCATCATTATCAAAATCATATTCATTAACTGGACTCTCCGGTAATAATGAGATGATTTCAATCCCTTTATCTATTAAATCCCACATGGTCATTTCATCTTCGTAAGACTTAAGATCCTCTGCGTTTTTATTTTCATTGACTTTTCCTTTAATGAGAACATCATGACAAGATGAATTCCACATGGCCTTTTCATGTTCGTAAGACTTAAGATCCTCTGTGTTTTTATTTTCATTGACTCTTCCTTTAATGAGAACATCACGATAAGATAATTTTGTGGTATTGCTTATTGGTATAATTTTATCTTTTTCATCTTTGCTGACCTCTTTCTTCACATGAACATTGTTTTTATCTTCGAATTTTCCTTTAATAAGAAAGAAGGACAAGTGAAATTATTCATGTATATTTAACAAGGGTAGTTTTTAATAGACTGATATTATTTTGTTATTAATTAAAAGATACGTGGATCTTTGATGTAAATTCTAACTGCAATCCATGCTAGATTGGAGAGAATTGTGGTAAAATACCTAAATTCAATTCTTCATTTTCATAATCGGTGTCAGAGTCCACAATGCTATCATTATGGTTCATAATCAAGTGTTGGCTTAGCGCATCAGGGGAATCAAATCGCGAATGATTGCAAATTGGGCACTAAAAAAGAAGGTCAATGCAATTATTTCAGTCACTCTTGTACTTACAAAACAAAGTAACAAGTAAAATATTGATTACCTTGAATGGTTCTTGTTGAATGTGTCGATGTAAATGGTCTGCAAAACACAATAATAATTATTATTGAATCGACGGAGCTAGCAAAACCAAAAAATATTTGACATATTTTTATACCTTCTAATTTAATAATACTACTTTGACATTTATTGCAACCTTTCCACGGACATATATAAATTGTGTCTCCTCGAAATGATCCTTTGCAAGAACTGATGTCATGTTGAACGATATGATTTCTAAGTTTCTCCTTGGTTTTGAAGTGTTGTGGATCTGAATGAATATCTAACCATTTACAGACGAATGGCATTAAATTAACACTTTCAGACATGGTAGTATAGGAAATGCTTGATAATATAGACGAGGTTCGACTAAAAATTAGAACCTATTGATTTTATGATTGGCTAACGAGGCTGTGTAACCCGAACTTTCCGATGTGGATCGCGTTTTAAAATGGGCGTTTAGATTGATCACCGATCAGCATACTCAATTCCCAGATTGATCATGCTTTAGGATTGGTTAACGGATTTTGCAACGTATTCATAGTAGAGGTTAGTAGAAATAGAACCACAAGATAGAATTCATTTTTCCATTCAACCCCAACATATCTATTCCGGAAAAGGGAATCAATGTTATTGTGTATCCTCCTACTGAAACGGTGCCAGAGATTCTAAGCAAAGATTATTAGTATTTTTTTTTATTCACATTATGTAAAGTGATCTATTTGCAATTTTTATGTATTGTAAGCTGGCCGTTTTTATTTCATAAATTATTTTATCGAATGAATATAGGAAGCAGGGTCTCATGTAATGATGCAATACCTGTGCAATATAAAATCATATATTAACGCCTAGTATTTTCTTTTCTGAACAAAAATAAATTTTTATTTCACTCTAGAACATAACACTATTTTTTGTCTAAATCTAATAACCATATAAAAGCGCTATGTCTACCTCAACAACTGAATACAACTCTTACTTGGTTGAGAACTGGAATATGAAAACCCTTATCGATTTTTTAAAAGAGCAAAACCTCAAGCTCAACGACGATGACTTAGGAATACTTCGCAAAGAAAAAATTAATGGTTTTTTTTCCTTGATACGACAGAAGAAAAGTTTATAAAAGCTGAATTGAAAATAAGATCAGCTATGAAACTTGCAAAAGAGGTTCAGACTCTTAAAGAAAAGCTAAAGCGTGCATTCTCAATCTATCGCAGTTTGAAGGAGATGTTGACGAAATACGGTATTGACGGTAATAGTATAGGCACTATTTATTAATTTCTACCAATGAGTTTTTTATTACTGCAGGAGTTCGCTCAATAATTTACGTTTATGATCAGTATAAATAATTCATTATTCTCTTTTCTCCAGTCTGACATCTAGGCGACTTATAAATTCGAAGATGATGATGAAGGAAATAAAATGCAAAATATAAAATATGGGTACCTTGCTTGCTAACAGCAATGAAGCTATACGTTGTGAATATATTTCAACTATCCTTTACGCTTTGCTTATGTTATCAAAGAATAACTGAAAAAGAAAAGTTTACCTTAGTTTCTCAGCTTGAAGTCATTGAAGAAGAAAGTACCAGTCAGGTTAATTATGCAATCAAAATTCTCAAAGAACTTATTCGCATAATGGAAGAGAAGTTGCATCAAGTAACTATAAGCTTTGCCTAAAATCTAGTCTAATGTGAAAGTATCTTGCAAGTTAATAAAAAGAATAAAAAGCGTAAGTTAGGGAAGCATTTGAAAAAGACTTCAATTATATCTATGGTATCATTACGACAGCCTCAGATTGGTATTTTATTCTTTTCGCATCAGATAGAATATCAAGTACAAATAAGAATCCCATCAATATCTGATTTACCAAATCAGCCTTGAAGGAAAGATCAAAGGAAGAAAAAAACTTATGTAAAAATGTGAAACAGGTTATAGAGGTTATCGTTAGACTATTGAAAGATAGGTTAGAGTGTGTAGGTGAAAAACCAGATAAAAAGAAGGCTAGAATAGAAGAATATCATTCGAAAAATAATCATGTATAATAGCATAATCTTCATATATCACAGACAAAGTCCTGAATATTTGTATTTATTTTTAGCATGTATTAATAAAAAAAATTTTGAATTTTGCAGGTATATATGATAAGTGAAAAAAATATTTAGTCATAAAACTGCCATTCTAGGGCTATAAACAATTTATTTATTTCATAATCACGCCTTAAATTCATACTAGAGCCAAAATATATTCTGGTTCTAAAACAATAGTCTTGGTAACTGCATCATATAATATACCTGGTCTCAAGCTTTGTATTTTTTTGCTCTAGTTCTTTGATTTTATATTAAACTTAGCATTCTTCTCAATAATTTGACTTAACTTTATGATCTTAGTCTCAAGCTTATAATTCTTGGCCATAAGTCTAGCATTTTCTTGTTTAAGTAAGTTAATCTTAGATTTTATCTTTGATAACACTTTTATACAAATATTCAAAATAAAAAGTCACGTGTCTGTTCTAATTTGAAATGCAGATCTCTTTTGCCAAGAAAATTTTTTTATTAATAGGATTTATAACCATCATACAAGTAGGCATCATCATTATAACAAACTTATTCATTATCTCTCTCTTTCAAGATGATAATAAATTTTTTTCGCATACTTGAAACAATAGCCTATATAAGATAATGTAAGTTTAAAGCATATTCTATATGGAGATTTTAGCATATTATTTACACTTGATTTCTAGTAGAGTGAGCATTCCACCAAGCAAGTGCAAACATAGTCACAAGTGCTCCTATCTTTTCTAATATATAGGCAGGTAAGATGATTCATTTATTATATTCTTACACCTTTCTTATTATGAATTTAAATTTCAAAATGAAAAATCTGAATTGAACTTAGGTAGAAAAAGTATATCATAAATGAAAAATATATATCACATCATACTACTTCATTTCTATAGGCATGCAAAAAACAATTTTTAATATTTTAATAGGCTAATGGATTGATCCAAATAGAAAGCTATTTCAGAAGTTGATTCGTGAAAATTATAGATACGCTAATAGACTTTCAGATTATTTAAAAGATATTGGAATCACATACGTCTGTGAATTTAAATTAGATTCTCTAGCTGACTTCTACTATCTAGCCTTAATTCTGCTTTTATCTGTTTTAGCAATTAGAGCGAATATTCATGAAAAATTTATTATTAGTGTGAAGTCTGCTGTTATGGGAGAAATGAGTCTATTTACTCTAGAAAAAAATAAACGATTTTTGCTTCAGAATCTAATCCAAATGAACTATTTCATTGATAACTTGACTATGTTAATAGGAATAACTTGAGAGCAAGAAGAGATGAAAACT
>CAJVPP010003473.1:0-11541 GCA_910592005.1 Funneliformis mosseae | reverse complement strand
TATAGCAGATTTGGCAGATCTGGCAGATCTGGTATATTTGGCATATTTGACAGGTTCATCAATTTTTGCCGGTTTCACTGCATACAGTAATATACAGTTAATTAAATAATGAATAAATGATAACTATAATTTTGTATTATTAAAAAATTAATTTATTTTTGTAGAATCAATTTTAATTTACATATATATCTATTAATTTGAATGTATTTTAACTTTTATAAATAGATAATGAAATAATTAATTATTAAATAAATAATTATATAAATAGTAAAATAATAATAATTTAAATAATTTATTAATTTTTTAAGGTTCAATTATAACAACCTGATTTATAAAATAAGATTTATATTACTAGAATACAAATAATATATAAAATAAATATTGTATAAAGATTAAATTTACTTAATAAATATATTAAAAATTTATAAATTTATATCACATTTCAAAATAAAATGAAAAATTTAGTATTTTTGAATTTAGTATAATTTCTGCTAGAAATATTATACATTAGTGTTTTGCACAAATTTGGATCAGATCTGTCAGATTTAGATCTAATTCAGATTCGAATTTAGATCAGATCAGATCTGTCAGATTCGGATTCAGATTCAGATCTGATCTGTCAGATTCAGATTGGATTCGAATCTGATCTGTCAGATCTGAATTAAAGCCGAAAAGTTCTTTTTCAATAAAAAGAGACGAATTTTTAGACTTCTTTTGAGCCAAAAATTTGTTTCTTTTCATTGAAAAGAAACGAATTTTTGGAACTCTTTTAGAACTGAAAAGTTTCTTCATTGAAAAGGAACGAATTTTCAGAACATTTTAAGAGCCGAAAAGGTTCCTTTCAATAAAAAAGAATGACTTTTTAGAACTCTTTAGAGCTGAAAAGGTTCTTTTCAATGAAAAGGAATGACTTTTCAGAACTTTTTTAAAGCCAAAAAGGTTCCTTTCAATGAAAAGGAACGACTCTTTAGAGCTGAAAAAGTTCCTTTCAATGAAAAGGAATGACTTTTTGGAACTCTTTTAGAGCCAAAAAGGTTTCTTTCAATGAAAAGGGACGAATTTTCAGACTTCTTTTGAGCCAAAAATTTGTTTCCTTTCATTGAAAAAGAATGACTTTTCAGAACTCTTTTAGAACTAAAAAGTTCCTTTCATTGAAAAGAAACGAATTTTCAGATCTTTTTTAGAGCTGAAAAGTTTCTTTCATTGAAAAAGAATAACTTTTCAGAACTCTTTTAGAGCCGAAAAGGTTTCTTTCAATGAAAAGGGATGAATTTTCAAACTTCTTTTAAGCTAAAAATTTGTTTCCTTTTATTAAAAAAGAATGACTTTTCAAAACTCTTTAGAGCTGAAAAGGTTCCTTTCAATGAAAAGCAACAACTTTTTGGAACTCTTTTAGAACTAAAAAGGTTCCTTTTAATGAAAAGGAACAACTTTTCAGAACTCATCTAGAGCCAAAAATTTGTTTTCTTTCATTGAAAAGAAACAAATTTTCAGAACTCTTATAGAACCGAAAAGTTCCTTTCATTGAAAAGGAACAAATTTTTAGAACTCTTTTAGAGCTGAAAAGGTTCCTTTCAATGAAAAAGAATGACCTTTCAAAACTTTTTTAGAACCGAAAAGTTCCTTTCATTAAAAAAAAACGAATTTTTGGATCTCTTTTAGAGCTGAAAAGTTCCTTTCATTGAAAAGGAACAACTTTTTAGAACTCTTTTAGAGCTGAAAAGGTTTCTTTTAATGAAAAGAAATGACTTTTCAGAACTCTTTAGAGCTGAAAAGGTTCCTTTCAATAAAAAGGAATGACTTTTCGGAACTCTTTTAGAGCCAAAAAGGTTTCTTTCATTGAAAAGAAACATTTTCAGATCTCTTTTAGAACTGAAAATTCATTTTTCAATAATACTTTCAGATTTAGATCAGATCAGATTTGGACTTAAACTGATCTGTTAGATCTGGATTTAAGATTTGATCTGTTGGATTCAGATCAGATCTGGATTTGAACGGATCCGTCAGATTCAGATTGAATTTGGATCCTGAAAAATGAAAATCAGATCAGATTGAATTTGGATAAAATCTGATTTGATCTGATTTTGTGAAATACTATTATATAAATTTAAAATTTAAATAGTTTTATTATATTAGATCTATTATTATAACCTAAAAAAGAACCTAAATATATCAGTCTTATTATATTTTAATGTTAATTAATTTAATGATATCAAAATTAATTATATCAATTTAACATTATTATAAATTATTAATAAAATAATTATATTTGTAAAATATAATTTAATTAGTAATTTGTATTAAAGTATAAGCCTTATTATAGTAAAAAATTAATTAATTAAAGAAATAATAAAAATTCTATTATATTAGAATTATTAAATAGTGTCAACGTTACTCTTTCCGTCGAATAAGTTAACTATGATTTGAAGTCAAAGAGTCAATAGCTATGACTTAAATCCAATCAACTTGATATGCTATTTATTAGAAAGCTTATTTAGTTAATAAGAATAAATTATAAGTTTTATATTTGCAAAAATGTTAAGAATGTTTATTATTGTTATTAAATGTATATTGAATATAATGTCAAGAACTTATAGGAATCTGTCCTTTTTTTAAGGCATTTTCATGCCCTTTATATAGAAAAATTACAATCAAGAAATCTATGGTAAATATGATACTACTAACAATAATAACAGAGTTAACAGATATGCTAATTATGTTAAATATAATATAAATAATAATAGAAATATAAATAATAGGAATATAATAAATATTATGTATATTCTTTTTGGCAGATATGGCATATTTGGCAGATATATCATATATGACTGGTCTGTCAATTTCTGCCAGTTTCAATTTCCTCCCCTAAATTTTGGTCTCTGAACCAAATCAACATTGCTTCTTTCCTTAAAGATTGATAATTTTTCTTTTTCATTAAGCATATTTTAAGAAGACTTAGGTATCAAGAATGTTGAATCTGTTCTGGTCCTAGGAATTCAAAAATGAAATAGGTTCGTATTGATACAGTATAATAATATTTGGTAATTATGCCTTTAAAGTAAGTATGTTGAGCTGGAAAAAAAGTTTCTTTTCTAATAATTGTTCAAGATAGAAGGCATTTATCATCATTAATATACGATCCTTAAAGATTAAGGCTCTTCTTAGCATACGATAAATTATTTCAATTTTCTTTTTCAGCTTTATGTTATCTGTATAAGAGGGTATAGTAGAGATAAGATTGTTGGAGATTCTTTTTATCAAATCACTTTTGAAATCTTCTAAAGACATAATAAATAAAATAATAAAGATAATAAAAATAATAAAGAGAAAAAAAAAAATAAAATAAATGATAAAGGGAATAGGTGAACTATATAACTATTTGAGGTTTCAAATTTTGTCGATCATGATATTATTTTAAAAGATCTCTATTAACAGGTGTTTGTAAAACTTTTCCATTCATTTCTCTTATTTTATAAGATTCATTTAACAAAATTTGATGAATCTAATATGGTCCTTTCTATTTTGGTTTTAGTTTTCTAGACTATTGCTTTTATTTTGGTGTATGATAATATAAAACTTTATTCCCTATTTTAAAATGAAAGATCTTCTTTAGATTACGATTATGTCAATCTTTCTGATTTACTTGTGGTTTTTTTACATAGATTTTAGCTTTTCCTCTGATTTGCGGTAAATCATTCACTAAGGATTCTATATGTTAATTTAGAATTACATTTTCTTCAATTGGTTTATCAAGGGGTAATCGTTCATCTCTTTTATATATTAAATAAAAGGGAGATATCTTGGTTGTTGATTGCTTGGAAGTTCGATATGCAAATAATGTAGATGCAATTTGCAAATCCCAAATTGAAATTTCTTAGGCAGTTTTGGCTAAAGATTCACATAGAGTTTTATTAAATCTTTCCACTAAACCATTGGTTTGAAGATGATAAGGAGTTGATAGGAGATGTTTTATCTTAAATTTATTCATCAATTCATTTACCATTTGGTTATTAAAGTGAATTCCTCTGTTAGTTAATATCTTTATTGGACATCTATATTTGCAAATAATTTCTTCATAAATAAATTGAACTACTTGAGAAGCAGTTACTTCTGGTACAGCCTTTGCCTCTGGCCACTTAGTAAAATAATCAATGGTCACTATAATATATTTATTTCCTTTGTCTATTATAGGTAGAGATCCTACAAAGTTAATTCTGATTTGATAGAAAGGTGCTTGTATTGCAATTAGATGTAAATCTTCATATTTACTTAGTTTTCCTCTTTTTTGACATTTGTCACAGCTTTTAATATATGCATGAATATTTTCATATATTTGAGGCTAATAATATCTTTTTCTAATTTTGTCAAACATAATATCAGTAGCAAAATGTCCAGCTGTTAGATCATTATGCATCATGTATAAAATAGCTTCCATTTATGAGTTCTAATTACCCTTAATAGCTTTCTAGGATTCTTTTATCGTTTTTATATAAATAATTATTTTGGACTGTATAAGGTATGCAAAAGTTTTTAAATTGTTTGATAGTTTTGGGGGTTATTAATTCTGTGGAAATAATTTGTTGTATAATATAAGAATAAATATGATTATTTTAATTAATATCTATGATAGGCTGTATGTTATACTGCATATACTTTCGCTTTTATCCTAAGTAATGTAAGTATTAAATAATGTAAATTATAAATATCAAAAATAGTAAGAAAGAAAAAAAAATTCTTAATCTAATTCAGGAAACTCAGGTTAAATATGTTCAAGAGGGGTGGAGTAAAAGGGAAGTTCTTGAAGTGTTCTATGTAACATTTGCATCTGAATTTCTAATGATTGTGTTTTAATTTCTATTGGCTCATTCTATTATACTTGATTATCTAAATATCTTAGATCTATGTCTGGTTGGATTTGATCTAATTTGTATCCAATTATACACTTATGCTCAACAGTGTTATAAGGTAAATTCGTCTTACAGGCTTTACAGTATGTATGTAAGTGATAGTTTTCTATATCACAGGAATAATTGCATCTAGATCTTTCACTATTTATGGGTTGTCCTGCTATCACTTGTTTGATTTTTATGTTTGTTTTATATATATTCTGCATTTTCTCAGGTGGGATTGATATCCTACAGTAGTAATTATTGGCTTAAACCAATCATCAAAAAGTTCATTTTCTAACATTTAGTCCTAATTATATGAAGGATTTGAAATGAACCATTCAGTCTCATATTCATTATTTTTCTCAGAATAGGATGGATTATCTGTAATATAGTTATTTTCGATAGAAGAATTATAACCAGTTTCCACATCTGATTCAAAGCTCAAGAAAATACTTCTGATTCTTCAGGTATTTGTGATAAAGCATCAGCATTTGCATTAGCCTTTCCAGATCTATGTTTAATAGTGAATTCATATTACTGCAGTTCTATTACTCATCTTGTTCTTCGACCTTTAAGTAATTTAGAAGTTTATAACCATTTCAAAGCTGAATGATCAGTTACAAGTACAAAAGGTTTTATGCTTAAATAATGTTAGAAGTATCTTATAGCCCATACAACTGCTAAACATTCTTGATCAGTTATGGCATAATTCTTTTCAGCTGAGTTTAGTTTTCGACTTGCATAGGCAATAATATGTTTTTTTCCATCTGATTGTTCTTGTGAGAAAACAGCTCCTAGACCTATCCCAGATGCATCTGTATAGATAATAAAGGGTCTATTAAAATCAGGGTAACTTAGAATTGAAGTTTTAATTAATATTTCCTTTAGTATATCAAATGCTATTTGTTGCTTGTCTCCCTAAAAGAAAGGTTTATCTTTCTTTAATAAAGTAAGCATAAGTCAAGCAATCCTTAAAAAGTCTTTGATAAACTTCTGATAGTATGAAAATAATCTGAGAGTAGCACAGTGTTGTGTAAGTTTCATTAGGCTTGAAAAGTTTTTGACTTAAATTATTTTTTTGAGATCCGGATGAATTCCATTTCGTTCTATTACATATCCTAAGAAATGGATATTTAGTAAGCAGAAATAGCATTTTTTTAACTTAATTTTAAGTTTGCATTCTGAATAGCTTTGAACACTTGGCATATATAGTCCATATGCATTTCAAAACTTCCTTTTGAATAGATTATGACATTGTCTAGATATACAGTGACGAAATCTCTGAGAAAGTCTTATAAGACTTTATTCATTAATTTTTGAAATGTTTTAGATGCATAGCTTAGTCCAAAGGGAATTACTAAGAATTCGTATAGCCTGAAAGGTGTTATAAATGCCATTTTTTCTATATTCGCTTCTTCTATAGCTATTTGCCAGTATCCACTTGCTAGATCCAATGTAGTAAACCATTGGGTGACTCTAAAATTTTCTAATAGGTCATTGATTTAGGATAAAGAATAAGCATCAGCTTTTGTAATCGCATTTAATTTGTGATAATCTATGCAAATTCTTTTATTACCACCTTTCTTATCTATAATTACTACAGGCGAAGTTCAAGGGCTTGAAGATTTTTGGACTATCCCTTGTTCTTCCATTTTAATTATTTCATTTTTAAGGAATTCTCGATTATTTAGATTAATTCAATATGGAGTTTGTGCGATAAGTGCAGCATCACTAGTTAGAATCTGATGTTTTATTAAATTCATTCTTCCAATCTTTGTCTGACTTTTAGTACAGATGTTAGAGTGGTTGTTTAAAAGAGATTGAAAAAGCCCCTGTTAATGATAATCGAGGGGTCCAGTTTAGTTTATAAGTGTAAGTTCGTCTTGAATGATTTCAGCTAAAATTATAGCTGGATTTTTGTCAATATTTATTGAGTCGATTTTATTATCATTATTCGTTTTGGCTTCAGAACTTTCTGAAGAGTAGAAGTTTATTCATAGATTAAATTCTAGCTCATCTTAGTCAGCTGAATCTTCTTCAGAGGAATTAAAAAAATAAATTAGTATTTCTTCAAGACATTCCTCTTCATATTCTTCTGAAATCTCTTCCAATACATCATGAATTACCACTTTTGAGATTTTTGTGAAAGTGATCAGGATTCAAATAATGGTCTGATCTTTCTTAATAGTCAAAGTGTATTTTTTCCAATCTATGTTGGCATTTGAATTTCAGAGCTAATTATTATCTAATATCAAGATTTCGTCTCTAGATTCTAAAATTTGAAAGAAGTTGAAATTTTGATCCTTCCTGATACTACAGGAATATCGTCTACGATTCCTAAGGAGCGAGACCTAGCTTCATTAGCTGTAACTATGATTATTTTCAAGGCTCGATCGATTTCATAGCCTAACCTATCTAGCAAGGCTTTTGTAATAATACTCGTAGTTGCGCTGCTATCAATTATAGCAGTTTAGTCTTTTCTTTCAATTCATAAAGTATATTTAGCTGCAGAAGTGGGTTCATCATTGCTTTCAGTTAAATTAGCTTTCTTGGACTCTTCAGAAGCTTTTTTTCTAGATCTTCTTACAGCTTTAGCTAAACTGAAATGATAATTTGGAATAGCATAAGCGGCTTACCCAACTGATAGTCCACATGGAAGATTTTAGAGGTAAGTAATGACGTTGAACTCTATTAATTATTCAATTAGTACTGGCATTAATCTCCTCTTTATATTCTTAGGATTACTTGGAACTTTGATTTAAGTTCATCTGCATGAATTCTTCTGTAAGATTTAGGATAACAATTAACTTTGGAAACCTTCTAAGATTTTCATCTCTTTGAAACTCCACGCATTTGATCCTTCAGTTTTTTGACGTTAGATTATCAGAGTACGGTCTTGATCGGGTATTCAGGTAAACTTTATATTCTTCATTTTCGTCTGTTTTATAGTTATAGTTGTCATAATCTTTGTCAAGATATTGATTAGTTAAATGCATTTCTCTAGTTTCGCTAAATTGGATCTGTAATTATCTTGATGATATCATCACGGCTGAGTACAATTTTTTGTAATATGTCCTTGAGCATTATAGTTGTAATAGGTAAAATCACTAAGTCCATTATTTTGAGATCGGTAAGTATTCGTATTTAGTCTGATATTCTGGAGCCTGTAAATAGTATCACTGTTTTTTCTCCTCAGGGTCTGTGGTTAAGCTAACATCATGAAAGATAAATTGGCGTAATTTATGGTAAGTTGTTATAATTTCTTTGTAAGTTTATCTATTTCAGTACTAACAATGGGAGTAGGTTTTGGTGAAACGAAAGCAGGTATAAAGGGAGTTATACTCGAGTCCTTTAGTATTTTTCCAGTGACGAAATTATAACCAATTTTGATGTTCCTAGTAGTATTTACTGTGGCAGTCAAATAGTTCAGGTTTTGTGTATATACCATTGGGTATATGCTAGGTTTAATCCTATAAGAAACATTCATTTTTGTTAGACATTATCAGTCAAACCTACTCTTTTTACTAGTTTTCAGAATTTATTAGTGTAGAAATCCACTGATTTATCTGAATGTTACCGTAGAAAAGTTAATTCTTGGTACCATTGATTTTTTCAGGTTTTGTTAATAAACTGGTATTGAACATATCTACAAAATTATTTCTGCTATTGAAGGTTGTGATCCAATTGTTTCCCATAGTCACGGTATTTTCTTTGAACCTGTCAGCAGCGACTTCTTTTAAGTATTCTCCAGCTATAGCTTTCTTCCTTGCAGCATTGATCTATCAGTTAATAGTGGTGACTTTTTCAAAAGTGACTATCCACTCTATAGGATCTTCAGCTTCAGTATCATGAAAGTAATCAATCTTAGCTGTAGTTTATTCTGTCTGTCCTAACACATTCAATCACGCTCTATCTATTTCAAAGATTCCCTCAAGAGCTTGTCTTATTTGATCACCTGTAGCTGCTGTTGCCATTATTTCTAGTGATAGGGTAGTAACTGAGGTTGTTGATAAACTAGTTGCAGAAGGTACTGGAGAGGTAATTAGTTATCAAAGTAATTGTCAGTCTTTTTGAATTTGTATTAAATCTTGGTCAAGAATTTCTATGTATACTTTTAAGGAAATAGATTGATTAACAGGTTGTTAGAAGTAATTTGTTTTAAAAGAAACACCTTGAACATACAAATATATTACGTCTGATAAAAAAGGTATAGTCCTATATTGAAAACTAAAAAGCAACTGATAAATTATCTTAGTTAATCGGCTATTATAATATTCTGATACTAGGGTATTACTTAATTGTTTAAACAGATTGAAAGTAATAACTGATCTTGCTGTGTAAGTTTCATCCTGATATTCAAAATGAAACCAATTCCAAAAATTTTGAAAATTGTTTGAAAGTGTATTAAATAGAAGGGGTGGATAACACTAACTGCAAGTATAGTCTTTGTTAAGGGGGAATTTGAATAATGTTTCACAATTTGTTTTACTATATTTCTTTCAATTGCTTCAAAATTCATACACCTCGCTATTTCATCAGTAGTTCATTATGTATGAAATTATCTTTATTTCTTAATTCTCTTTCTCAAACATTTATACATCTTGCTAAATTTGTTAGTGGTCTGTTATGTATAAAGTCAATAGTAACCTGGTAGGAATCACCACTTGTTAACGTTACTCTTTCCGTCGAATAAGTTAACTATGATTTAAAGTCAGGGAGTCAATAGTTATGACTTAAATCCAATCAACTTGATACGCTATTTATTAGAGAGTTTATTTAGTTAACAAGAATAAATTATAAGTTTTATGTTTGCAAAAATATTAAGAATGTTTATTATTATTATTAAATGTATGTTGAATACAATGTTAAGAACTTGTAAGAATCTGTCTTTTTTCCAAAGCATTTTCATGCCCTTTATATAGAAAAATTACAATTAAAAAAATCTATGATAAATATGATACTACTGACAATAATAACAGAACTAACAGATATGTTAAGTATATTAAATATGATATAAATGATAATAGAAATATAAATAATAGAAATATAATAAATATTATGTATGTTCTTTTTAGCAGATATGGCATATTTGGCAGATATGTCATATATGACTGGTCTGTCAATTTCTGCCAGTTTTAATGACTAATAACTTTTAGGTATTATTCTAAAATTTTAATATAAAATAAACTATTCATTATTTGCTGAAAGCAAAATTACTTTAATAAATTCCACATCAAGCAAAAATTTTTTTTAAAATTTAATTCTAATTATTATTTAAATATTTTATACTACTAGTATTATTAAAAATATTTAAAATTTTTATAAATTATTTTTATTATTAATATTATATAAAGTTAATCTTACTGCACTATAAGAATTGATGAATGATCAATGATATTAATATCATTAGCATTTTTAACTTAGTTAGCATTTTTATTTTATTTATTTTATTCTTATATTTTATTATTATTATTTATTATATTATTATTATTGTTGAATTATAATTTATTTTATTTTTATTTTAGCATTATAAAATAGTTTAGCGTTGTGACAGGTAAAATTTTAGATAGATTTAATTGGTAGAATAGGAAGTCAATTTTATTGCCATGTAGATCTTCTATGAAGATTATTTTGTCCATTTTATTGCCATCAATCAATTATGTAAATCCTTAGATGTTAATTTTATTGCCTTTGATAATCACGTAGATCATAGATGTCCATTTAGTTTCATGCAGATCTGGCAATTTTATTGACACGGCAACTTTATTACTTAGCAAAATAGCAATAGAGTTCAGTTAAGGAGTCGGGTAAAGTTGGTAAGCTATTTATTTGAGTATTATGACAACTGAGTATTGTTAAAGAGTCGGGTAAAGTTGCTAAACTATTTATTTGAGTATTGTAACAACTGAGTAATGTTAAAGAGTCAGATAAAGTTGGTAAGCTATTTATTGGAGTATTACTACAATTGAGTTCCGTTAAGGAGTCGGGTAAAGTAGGTAAGCTATTTATTTGAGTATTATAACAGATGAGTATTGTTAAGGAGATGGGTAAAATTGGTAAGCTATTTAATTTAGTATTATTGCAACGGAGTTCCGTTAAGGAGTCGGGTAAAGTTGGCAAGCTATTTATTTGTGTATTACTACAGTCGAGTACTTTTAATTTTCGATATTTTTGTAATCCTCCTAAGGCGTTTAATATATCCTTGTTAAGATCCGTAATCATTAATATATCAACAGAATCATCGTAAATAATGACGGATGTTTCATTATTCGATCCTACTTCTACATTAATTTGATTAAAATTTTCAATTAATAGAGATAAGTCCCCATGTAATGAATTATTCATACTAGAATAAATTTGTTGTCCTGATGATTGAAGCTTTGATTCTTTATTATTAATTTTATCATTCTCTGTTATGTTCTCTTTTGTAATAATTCCATTTAATTTATCAACAACTTTATTCATAGTCGGACGATTGTCCGGCTCGCCGTCCCAGCACTCTAAAAATCATATAACAGTTTAATGATCGAAAACATTTTTTTTAAATTTATATTTATTTACCTGAATAAATGTTAACATAATTTTCAGGAGTACCCGGAATGATACTTTCTCTGAGCCCCTGTGAAATATTTATAGCTAAATTAATATCGTA
>CAJVPP010003472.1:0-11542 GCA_910592005.1 Funneliformis mosseae | reverse complement strand
CGTGAAAAATTCTAACCAATCACAGTTAGTGTTGTTTATCAAAATAGTGGCCAATCATAAAGAAATTCAGTCATGCTCTCAATAGTACGAAAGAGAATACCAGTTTTTTTTTGTATTTCCTTTGTTGAATTAATACTATTAAGCCAGTAATGTCGAATTGTTTGACTTTGAGCTTCTAATCTTGTATTAACCATCGTTGCAAAGAAAATAGCATAAAAATAAACAAAAATAAAAAAAATTTACTTTTAAAAACGCGTTTTTCTAAATTTGGAAATATTAAATTAATGATTTGTTTATGATCGACATTATAAATTTTATGTTTTATTTGTAAAAAAATATTATTTTATCAACCGCCATTTTTTTCGTTACACACTGTAAAACAACCTCTATCATACATCTGAATACTATCCCAATGCATTATATTGGTATCTTTTTCAATGAAAGATTTTTGACAACATAAGCACAGTTAACTTTATGAATTGTAAATTCTTTATCCCCTTCAAATTCTTTGTAGTCTTTCAGATAATTTCTTTTAAAGTCTTTCTTTTTTCACATGGTTGATTTTGTGAAATTCTTTCAAAAATATATCTTGCCAAAGACTACCTTTTTGAATTCTCAAAGCATGTATCACAAATATTACACTTAGTTTATTTATTTAATTTAATTACTCATAATACTATAATACTTAATGATCCCCAAGGATATCAAATAATAAGATACAAGTTAATAAGCTTACTTGGAATTAGGATGAATTATATTATTCCTTTCAGTTTATTAAACCCATCTTTAACTGTTGATTCCTTAAGAAATACAAGTAAAAATAATTATAAATAAGGGTTGTTTTTATTAAAGATAATAATTTTCTAATTCCCTTCAAATTTTCTAAAAAACCATTGATTAAAACTAACTGAAGATCCCAAAACCTGGCTGAAAATAAGCCATTTTTATAAAGATTATTGTAGTCATAGTATAACTAACTAATTCTGAACTATTTATCATCTGTAATTATCCGTATATATTCTTCGTCTATATCTTTATTATTCCTACCAATATTTTTATTTTCTGTTTCTATTTTTCAGTATTTCATCTTTTGTCTTCTGTATTCCATCTATTATATTCTAAATACAGTTAATTACAAATATTTGGCTAATTACATTATTTAACTAATTACATCATTTGTCTATTCTAATCATATTTGTTCTACAAACATATACTATACCTAATCATATAATTTACGATGCTTTTAATCAATATATTATTCTATATAATCATTATTTTCTTATCTAATAAATTACTTTCTCAACATTTATAATCTAACAAATTATTATTCGATTAATTATTCCTGTAATACTGTTAATTAAAAAAATTTAACCTTTTTGATGAAGAATGGATTTTTATGAAAAATTTAGTTTATTTACTTAGTATTAGAAGAGGTAATCACAATTTTAAGAGGAAGCAATTATGTTACACTTAGCTTAATATATTCTATAATTTCAAAATTAAAAAATCGTTTTTCAGATAATAATAATAATACTGAAAATATTGATCTTACAAATAATACAACTATTTTGGATAATGAAGAAAAAGAGGAAGATTATTTTGAAGAATCAGAAAATAATATTGATGAGATAGTCAATCCTATTACACTTCATCGAATTAATATTAATTAACCTATGTTTATAGAAGAAATAATTGAATAAGTTAAATCTATAATTTCACAAGCTTTAGACAAATATTGGGATATACCTTCCGAAATTAGTCTTAAAGTTTCATATTTGGATCTGAAGTTTAAAAATTTATTATTTACTACAAGAGAAGAGAAGCTTAAAATTGAAGAAATTCTTCATAATGAATTGTAAGAGATGATTGAATCATCATTTCTAACAACTTTGTCAGTTTCGTCAAATGAAAATTTAAATATTAATAATATGTCAGATAATAATATAACTAATGATAAATAAGTAATTAATTTATTTTTTAAAAAATAATAGCATATATTTTAACTATTTAATTTTTTATTAATTAAATGATTTAATTACAACACAAAAATTTCAATCACAAAATATACTTTTTAAAAAAATTTTTTAAATACAGTTGCTAGTGACAAAATAAATAATGAAATAGTTAATACAGTAATATAAAGTGTGTTGAATATAATACTGATTCAGGTGAATGGTAGAATAAATGAAAAATGGATTTTCTAAATTTATCTGAATTAGCGTGAAAATATCTTCCTATAACTACTATATCTGTTTTAAATGAATGCTTATTTTTAAACACAGAAAATCATATTTCAATCTGACGTATACATCTTGATCCAAATTTACTTTATTGTATGATATTTTTTGAAACAAAATATAAAAGTTTTAGATATATTTCCTCCAGAAGAAATCTGATTATAATAATTAGTAAAATATAATATTATAATAAAAATCAATATAATTTGTTATCATTGTTAATAATAAAAATAAGTTTAAAATATTTTTTTAGTTTTAATTAATGAATAAACAATTAATTTGAATAATAATTGATTATAAATTTTATGAACGATTATTAATGATTACAAAATTTTTGATCGATTCAGATTTCTAATTAAAAGAAAAAATAATTGTATGAGAAAAACTTATGCGAGATTAAATATGGATTTTTTTATTAATTTTAAATTATTTTTAATAAATCAAAAACCAGATCTGCATTCAGTTTATATCACAACCATTTTGCATCACTCTAAATTTGAAACTGGATTTATTTAAAATCAGTTAGATCTGAATTTAAAACCAAATTGTTATAATCAGTTCTAACCTTTAACTCAAATATCTAGAGACGTATGTATTCTAGACTAAATAATTAACACATTAAGTATAAACATTGTAAACTTAGGATTATAGTATTTGCAACTTTTGTAATTATTGTTATTATTATCAAATAATAGTACTAGAAAAGTATTTGAAGTATTGATCAATAAAAATAATATTTTAATATCATCTAAAATAAAAAAGCATTACATACAAACAATAAAATTTGTTTTAACATTTTGTGCTTAAAAATTTGTTTTAATAGAGAAGAAAGTTTTTTGTTGAGTGGATACTTAAAATTTTAGAAATATTTAATGTAACTTCTATTATTACAAAAATTTATATTATCCTTTTCTTAATTATAAATCTGATAATTTTTTTATTGATTTTTATAATCAAATTTTATGAAAATTATAAAATTTAAATTTTTTCTATAAAATTCGAATTTCTTATGATTTAAATGATTGGTAGTAAGTAATTAGTAATTCTAAAGATCAATGTTGCCCGTTGAAGTTGTGATCTGTGACTGCACTAAAATAAAGTCATATGATCTAAATGATTAATATAGTTAACAAAGTTGACGAAGTTAACAAAGTTGCTAAAGTTATCAATGTTGATCAAGTGGACATATTAGATATATAGATTATATTTATTATATTTATTAATTTTATCTTATTTATTATATATATTATATTTATCATAGTTATATTGTTTGTCTAAATATAAGGGGTATCTTTCTTTAGTAAGATTGTTATTAGTTTAGCAATTTGAGAGAATCTTTTCACAAACTTTCGATAGTATGAGAACAATCCAAAGGCTGCTCTTAATTCAGTTAATCCTTTAGGTACTGGAAGTTCTTTGATTTTTCAAATTTTTTCAGAATCTGGTTGCAAACTACTTCTTTCTAATATATGTCCAATGAACGGAATATTTGGAAGGCAAAATTAATACTTTTTCAATTTAATCATTAAATTTGCCTTTCTGATTGCTTCAAATACCATTTGCAAATGTTGTAGATATTCCTCATAAGTTTTTGAATAAATGATAATATCATCTAAGTATATTGCTACAAACTTATAAAGGTATTCTTGTAAGACAAAATTCATTAAACGTTGAAAAGTTCCAGGAGCATTCTTTAATTCAAAAAGCATTCTTTTGAATTCGTACAGACTATATGGGCAATAAAAGCAGTTTTTTCATGATCAATCTTTTTCATTTTTACTTGCTAATATCTACTAGTAAGATCAAGTGTAGAAAACCAACTTGCATTTTTAAATTTCTCAAGCAATCGTCAATGAGTGGAAAGGGATAAGCATCTCCTTTAGTTATAGCATTAAGTTTTCTATAATCAATACAAAAGCGTGCATCTCCAGTTTTCTTAGATACAATAATGACTGGAAAGCCTAAAGGCTTTTTGACTTTGGATAATATCATTTTCTTTCATTTGTTTAATTTCTTTCAATTTAGATAGATTTTTCAGATGGTATGCAAGGCCAGCAATTGGTGTATGATCCCCTGTAGGAATTTGATATTGAAACAAAGTTGTATGTCCAATTTTTGTTTGACTAAGGATACAAATATCTTTATTCTCTTCAACAAATTGTTCAAAAATTTCTTGTTAATTAACATCCAAGGGTTCAACATGTAAATCTTCTTGAATACTCCATTTATTATTTTGAGACTTTAGCTGTTCAGCTTGAGCTAAAAATACCGCTGAATTGTCATCCTAAGTGTTAGTAAATAGCTCATTTTCATCAAAGTCAAATAAATTTTCTTTGTTAGAGAAGTCTTTTTTACTATTAAAATAAAAGATATCTCGTTTATCAAGATCTTCTTTTTAATATTGGTCATTATAAGTTAAATCTTCTATTATATCGATTAGTTCATCTATAGATGCATCAGATTCTTCATCCAATTTAACAGAGAACTGTTATAAAAAGTAATTAGAATAGAGGCAGATTTCGTAAGATATCTAAACTTCACTTTTTTTTCATCAAAATCAAGAATAGCTTTAGTTCTTTAAACCAATCAGTTCCTAATAGTAAATTCTCATCAGGAGATTCAATGACTTATAGAGTTATCAGTATATGAATAGATCCAATAGTCATTTTGATAGTATTAATTTTTCCTAAAGCTCTAGCTCTTTTTCTATTGGCAGTATTAATGATTATTTTTGATAGTTCATCAATCTTTAATTTAAGTCATTTGACTAAACTACTTGTAATAAAACTGATAGCTACACCAGAGTCAAGAATAGCTTGTACATTATTATGATGAATTTGAATAGTATATCTGACTGCAGTTGTAGGAGTATTATTGTTGTTACTCATATATTCATCATTAAAGTCAACATTATTGGTTTCTTTAATGATAACTCTTTTTAAAGTATTAGCTAAATTTCTCCTTTGGTCTGGATATTTTAACTATTATCCAAGTTTTGCAGATGAAAGTAAATTTAAAATATCTTCAGTGACATTATAAAAAGCTAATTGGTCAATAGCAGAGGGGTACGTGGTATTTTTCTTTGAAGTTTCTTAACCTTTGGAGTTAAATTTCCTTCTTCAATATTCATCAAAGTAGTAAGAGAAATTGATTTACTTATATTTCTATATCTTAACCTTATTTTTTGTTGAAATTTAAACATCATTTTACTTTTCTCTTTAGTCTCTCTCCTATTAGTAGTATATGAAGTGATCTTTATTCTTGAAGTAGCATAAACTTCTTCATAATTTTCTTCTTTATCTTCTGAATCAAGGTCAGAATAAACTTCGATTATATTTGCATCTTTTCTTTTTTTAGGGGGCAAGTCACATTTCCTAGAGTAGTTACTTTTCTTTTGATAATTAAAACAAGTAATTTGGGATTTATCTGATTTTTATCTTGTGACTTTAGGTCTTATTTAGGTTTGAACATTTAAGGTTGAAACTATATTAGCATAGTTAAGAGTTAACTTTTCTATTTGTTTCATTAAAGCTTTAAGAGTATCATCAGTGGGAGCTCTAACTTTTCAATCTACTTGACGTTCCTGTCTTTCAGCTTATTTTTCAAATAAACTCCAGCTTCATAGTCGATAGTCTCTTGAATTGCTTCATTAATATTTGTAGGTTTACTAGTAGCAATATATCACATTAAGTTCTTTTTTAATTCTTTTAGAAATAATCTAATGATATACGGTTTAGGTAGATTACTATCAGGGTCTACCTTTTTTCATTAATCTTTTAAATATATTAGAGTATAATTCTACTTTTTCATTCCTTCCTTAAAGAATATCATTGAATCTATAATGCTATTTGTTTTGTTGTTCAATCATAGAGAAATGGTTTATAAATTTAAACACAAAGATTTCAGTACCATCTTCATCAGCTGCAACACTTCATCTTTGAGCAAATGTAGTATCCTTGTACCAATCAGCAGTTATATAATCAAGGAATCCTTCAGCAATTTCAACTATTTGTTCATTATTTCAGTTGTTAGCTTTTGCAGCTTTCTCAAAATGGGTAATCTAATCAGATAGATCCTCTTCACTTTTTCCTGAAAAACGTTTTACTGAACTTAATTAGTTTCTCTCTTCGGTGCTAGTATGGAAATCTGTTTTGGACTTCTTGAGTGAGTTGATTGATAGAATTTGTAAGCTAGTGTTAAGCCTAAACACTACATCATTAGGATAACAAAGCTTATTTGCTAATAGGAAGTTTAAGTTGTAAACTATGAAAGAAATAAACATGAATTTATTTATGTTGAAGGGTCAGGTCATCTTTATTGATGATTTATATTTTAAGGAAATAGATATTGAAAATAATATAGTTTTTATGTTGTTAAGATTATACTTTATTAATTGTATAATAGAAACTTTTATTTTGTCAAAGCGATAATACAGGATATTTATATAAAATACAATTATAAGAAAGAGATAATAAATATAATAATGAAAGTAAATATAACTATGATAATAAAGATAATAAATAAAATAATAATAAACATAATAATAATGAAAATAAATATCACAACAATAACTGTGATAGTAGTGAAATCAGTAAAAATAATGATTACGATTTTCCTAGTAATCATTGGTGATATTAATTGGTACAGTCATTTAATGATGCAAATGGGTTATCACTAATACTGGGTAATGAAGGTATTAAATTGGTCTGTATCCATTATGTTTCTTCTTGAGAGTTCTAATGAGAGAGTACTAAAGATTATAATTCAGTTGCTATAAGGTGTTTAAAGTTGACTGAATAATAAGATTCTTCTAATATATTAATAGCAATGAAGTCAAAATCAAATCCAAAATCAAAAGGGTTAACAAAGGTTAAACTATATAACATTAATTTGGCTTCTCTTTTCAGAGTTTTAATGAGCTATAATTTATTAAAATTTTGTCGATACTGATCAAACAAAGTTACTGCTTTTCCAGTATATACAAGAGCACCAAATTCAGCACTAATCCAATTCTAAAAATGTTTGAATGGTAAAGATACTTCTTCTAGAGGTGGATAGCAAATTATATAAGTGTAGTCAGTTGATAAGTAACTTCTATTCTCAGAGTATTGTTGAATATAATTTCATTGTAGTGTAAGATAAAGATCAAAATTCATCCACTAAAAGCTGGAAGTTCTAGCAGGAATCACTACTTTTGTTGGCTTAGTATCTGTAAACTTAAACGATAAACTTTTTAATTCAATCTATCAAATTAAATACAAGATAATATCACAATCACGCCTATATGAAGATACGATAAAAGGCAATAGTAAATAAATTTAACAATTCCTTTATTGAACTCTTGGTTTATCCTAAAACCTTAACTTGAGTTACTTTTCAACTCAAGGGAAAATACAAGATATTTATATAAAATAAAATAATATAAAATCAACTATAACAAATATAATAAAGAAAACAAATAATATAACTATGATAAATATAATATATATAATAAATAAAATATAATTAATAAATATAATAAATATAATAAATAAAATATAATTAATAAATATAATAAATATAATCATATATCTAATATGTTCACTTGATCAACATTGACAATTTTAGTAACTCTGTCAACTTTGTCAACTTTGTCAATTATGTCGATCATTTAAATCATATGACTTTATTTTAGCACAGTCACAGATCACAACTTCAACACCTCAAATTCATAAATGATTTGACTTGTAGATTTGTTATAACGTTAGGTGTTACTTTTTAGTTATGTATAAATTAATGTTTTTTTCAATATATTTCAAGAATGTGTATTATGAATATATTATTATAAATTGTGCAAATTGTAGTTAAAGTCTCACTTTTATATTATCTATATTATCTTAGCATATCTATTTAACACAACAAATGCATAAAATAATGATAATTAAAGATATATTGTAATACTAAATTTACGTTGGTCATGATTATTTAGAAAAATTTATGGAGTACAATAAATTTTTTTTGTACTGAGAAAAACCTTCTTATTTTGTTGCTATTATGTCTAAAATATTCAATAAAGTATTTAATTTGATATATAATGATGACATAGACAAAAGGTACGAATTGAGACAAAAAGCAATTACAGCTGATAAATCACTTACAGAAGATGAAAAATCAGAGGTATTGAGAATGTTGACTGTCAAATATAATGATAATAAAAACTTATTATAATGAAGGAGAGAATAGAATTTGTGAAAACTGTCAACAAAAATGTTTCGCAATATCATATTATGAACTTTGTATTCAAAATTATTTAAAAGCAAAATTTTCAAATTGGACGTCCAGAAATGATGATATTGATAATTTAATGGAAATAATTCATCCTTTTATAGTTGAATGGATCACACAATAATTTGCAAAATATAAAATATTTAACTAAAGGTGGATATTCTAAAATTTATATGGCAGATTAAATTGATAGGCATTATTATCAATAGGACTCTGACATACAGCAATTAAAAAGAGGTGGAACAAAAACAATAATACTTAAAAGGTTGGAAAATGTTGAAAATGCTAAAAGAAGATGGTTTTATGAGGTACAAACTTTTTTAAAAAATCTGTTATTATTAAATTATTAATTTATTCATTCTATTTATAAATATAATCTTATTTAACATTAAGCAGTAAATTGTCAGAATATGCTCAATGTTATGGTGTTATTCAGGAACCATTATCAAAAGATTATTTTCTTGTAATTCATTTATTAGATATGGATTTAAGGAAATATTTACAACAAAATCATAACCAACTTACATGGATTAAAAGAATCTTTATTATTTATAATATAATTAAAATATTTATTTCCTTCATAATGAGAATGCAATTCGTAGTGATTTGCATTTGGAAAATATATTATACTTGAAGTATTCTGGTAATTGGTATATTGGATTTCGGATTTTATAGACCTGTTGATAAATTATTAAGAAGCATATACGGAAATCTTCCTTACATAATACCCAAGGTTATTCTGGAAAAAAAATGTAGTTTTGTATCAGATATATATAGTATTGGTATGATTGTCTGGACAACCACCATTTGCTAATTTTGATCATAATTATGATCTTGCAATGAAAGTTTACAGACTAATACTTTAAGTTAAATTTAAAATTCAATTAGTATATATAGAAATGAAAAATGAGAAATGAAGCATACATTTATTTTTCCATTTTTTATTTTTTTTTTATTAAGTGTTTATAAGCTTAAAAAATATTCACATTATTAGTGATAACCCATTTGCATCACTAAAATGACTACGCCAATTAATGTTACCAATGATCACTAAGAAAATCATGATTATCATTTTCACCAATTTCACTGCTATCACAGTTATCATTGTGATATTTATTTTCTTTATTATTATGTTTATTATTATTTTATTTACTATTTTTATTATCATAATTATATTTATTTTCACTATTATATTTATTATCTCTTTATTATAATTGTATTTTATATAAATATCTATATTGTCGTCTTGATAAAATAATAAGTTTCTATTGTATAATCAATAAAATATAATCTTAACATAAAAACTATATCTTTGCTAATATCTATTTCCTTAAAACATAAATCATCAATAAAGATGACCTGACCCTTCAACTTAAATAAATTCGTGTTTATTTCTTTCATAGTTTACGACTTAAACTCTTTGTTAGCAAATAAGCTTTGTTATCCTAACGACGTAGTGTTTAGGCTTAATACTAGTAGCATGCTTCCTATAATTATTAAGTATGAATTCTGAAATTAGGGAAATCCCTCCTAGGATTCTGTTTGACAAAACTAGAGGTACATTAAGTTTGAGCTTCATTTAGTTTAGGTCACAAAGGAAGGAGGAAAGCCAATCATCAGTTCATATTATTTTCAAAAAAGGTCAATAGACAAGAGGATTATCAAAGAGCTATTCATTTTGTTGAAGTTGAAGGATACATAGATAAAAGAATCTTTCAAATACGTTCATTTCATTGGACATCTATAGAAGAGCATTATTGAAATTTTGGATCAAACGTTAATATAGCGAAGTTAAATTATAAAAGTAATGCGAATAGAATAAGTCCGTTGGAGTATGTCGGGATAATTTCAATTTTCTTTTTACAAAGGCTAAGTAAGTAGTGACAAAGCTTTTGCATTGTGATTTAGATGGCAATGTAAGTTGAGACCTGTACTCAATTCTTAGAAGGAGAATGGTATTAAAAATGTAAATCAGCTGTGAGTCTGTAAGGCGTTTATGTTTCATAATGGTAATAGCCTTCTTAATTTCATTGTGAATTTAATTGTAAATAAAGTTTTATTAGACTTAAGTGAGATCTAAACACCTAAGTATCTGACACTAGCTTTCAGAGAAAGAGCATTGATCGAATATGTAATATTATTATGACTGATTTCAAAAGGACATTACTGTAAAGTGTTGACCAAGAGTTCTGATTTTGACTAGTTTATTTGTATATCGTTAAAGGTGAAGAAATTGTTTACAATAGATGTAATATTTGTAAGGTTCTCCCTGGATTTAGCGAGCCAAAGAGTATCATCCATGTATACGAGGGCTGGAATTTTTAAACGAAATGTATTAGACACAGAAAGACGGGCATCAGGATGCTATTCAACTTCTGTAATGAAACTATGTAGAGAATTGTTAATTGCGCATAAAAGCGGATCATCGTAAATACATCATAAAAGTGGTGATATAACTTCTCCTTGATCAATTCCTGAATGAACTAAGTATGTATCAGAATTTCCATGTGCAGTGAAAAATTGGTTGAATCTGAGGAGAAATAATTGCAAAATTGTGTGAATGAATTTAGCAGGAAAGCATAATCTTGCAAGAGCTACGGTAAGAGTAAAGATATTCATATGGTGGTATGCTTTAGATATATCTTGTAAGAGGACCTACAACTCAGTGTTATTGTAAAGGGAATTTTGCTTGATGTTGTCAAAGATATGAATAGGATCAAAAGTAGATTTGAATGGCAAGCCTGCAAAATTGTATCCTTTAAGAATACTATGTTATATAAAAATGTTAGTAAGTCTTGAGTTGAGTAGTTGAATAAATACTTTCTTAGCGCTTTCTAACAAGGTGATTAAGCGAGTGTTGTTCAGGTCTTATTCTCATAGTTTCAGTTTAGGAATTGGATATATATATGCTAGATTCTAGCGATGAGGTATCACTGGTCGAAATCAAAAAAATCGGACATGCGAAAATCGGCCTAAAATCGGTCTAAAATCGGCAAATTATCAAAAATCAGCCTAGCCGATTGGCATACATCAGAAATCGG
>CAJVPP010003471.1:0-11546 GCA_910592005.1 Funneliformis mosseae | reverse complement strand
AAAATTATTATAAATAATTTTAATTATTAAATAAAATTGCAGGCAAATTTGCCTGCAAAACGCTTGAAGGGATAATAACAATCAATTCTATTATTATTAAAATAAAAGTAATAGTATTTAATCTATAAAAATAAGGTAACTATCTTTATAATACTAGTTTTAGTCTAATATTCATTTATACAAATAAAAAATCAGTTTTATTGTTTAATATAGTATGATAATATGTTTTATACTTTATACAAATAAAAAATACTGATTCATTTATTTATAAAATATATAATACTAAAATCGTGTCTAAATACTCTATATAAATTTAAAATTTTTCATTATAATAATATTATTAATTTAATTTATTTATTTATTTTTTAGTCATTTGTTAATATTTTTTTTAAATAATTAATATAATAAAAATAATATATTATAATAATAATAAAAGCTATATTTATTTATATTATATATTGTTATTAAAAATAGTAATCTAATTTTTAATAAATTTGATTTAACTGAATTAATATCAATTTTTATAAGAATTACTTAATAATATATTATTTAAAAAGAATTAACTTTTATATAAAAATATTGATATTATTTATTTAATAATCTTATTAAAAATTTAATAAGAAATTTATTATGATATTATAAGTTAAAATACAAATAGTAATAAATTAAATAATTATATTATATTAGGTAACAGAAACTGTTAAAGTATCTAAAGTTTGATATTTGATTAACTGTAATATAATACTTATTTGGTAGATCACATGAGAGAACAGATATTGCATGCATATGCATGCATAAAATATGTCTAACCATATATGTTTTTCAGATAAATCATTAATATATTAATTAAAAAATAATATTATACATATTTACCTAATATTTATATAAATATAAAATATTATAAAGTATTTATAATATTTTTTAAATTAAATATAATAAATTACTATTCATATTTTATAAAATAAAATTTTTATTAAAATAATTTACATATTAATTTTTATATTTATATAAATATAAAAATTAGATTTCAGATTAAGATTTTGTAATAGTAAATTATACATATAATATATCTAAATCTAATATAATATAATTAAACTTTAAAAATTAAAAAATTAAAAAATAATATATAATAATTATTAATTTAATAGTTTAAAAATACTACCATTAGATTTATTATAATATGATAAATCTAAAAATTTTATTTTAATTTTTATAAGCATTAGATATTAAAATATTTTAAGTTTTAGAAATAATTTTATACTTACAGTTTAAGAAATAATATATATAATATATTTAAAAAAAATATTTAAAAAAAAAAAATTATTAAAAATATAATAAATATTAATATTTTAAAATATTTATTCATTAAATATAAAAAAAAAATTTTTTAATTATTATAATTATATCTTATTATATAATAATGTTTCAGGTAAAACTGAAACTTTTTAGCAGCCGAAACCTCTAAAATATGGTGAAATTAGTTTTACCACTGGTCAGAAAATTGAAACTTCTAAAATCTGCCCAAATTTCTGAAATGTCCAAAACCTTCAAAACTATCTGAAACTTCTGAAAACCTCCTAAACCTCCAGATCTTTAACCTAAAAAAGGAATCTGATTAGTATATATATACATATTAAATACGCAGTAATTACAACACGCGCAGTTTGTTTATTAAATACCAATATGTCAGGTGGAAATTCTCAAATTTTATGAGATAATATACAACAATTACAGAAAGTTCTAGTGGCAGGCCAAAGTCTCTTGTATGAAAACCTATATTAAACAAGGAAAAAAAGTATTAGAAGGCTATTATGAAGCTACTTGTCTTTACCATAATACTTTATGGCATAAAGGTTTACCTCAAATTTTAGAATCACATCTCGCTAATAACTATTTAAAAGTTTCATTAGAAGTAAAACAGATATTTTTAAATTGACTTGCTGCAAAAGCAGAAAATTTTAATCAACAAAATAAAAATGAAAATTTGATGATGAGATTGAACAAATAAAAATAACAGATTTTCATGAAAGTTCAAAGCTCTTTCCAGAAAAAAGCCAAGTTGAGCATGTGTGAAATTTTTGTTATATATGGTATTTCTTGGCATGATATTGAAAATCCATTTTTTATGGAGTTTTTAAAAACATTACATTCAGGATATATACCTTCTTCTAAAGAAAGACTCTCTGGAGAACTTTTGGATCAAGAAGTAGCTATTGTGAATAATAAGATTATTAGGAAGTTACAAAATTCTATAAATTTAACATTATGTAAGTAATAAAGTTACTTTATATATTTTAAATTTATTAATCACTATAACTTATTATTCTTTTATAATTTTTTAAAATTTAAAGTATGTGATGGGTAAACCAATACAGCAAATGAATCTATTTGGAATTTTCTTATTCATACATCCTCTTATAAAAAATATTTGTGATGCTTAAAAAATTTGTCAGATGAACGTCATACTGGTCTCTTCTTAGTGAATGAAATAGAAGAAATAATTAACAAAATTGAATCAGAAAAATTTTTAGCAATAGTATCAGATGCAGAAGCAAATATTCAAAATGCTCGTAAAATAATTACCGATAAATATCAAAATATCTTTAATATTTGTTGTATTGCTCATGCAATCAATCTAATTTTCAAGAATATATATAATACTACTTTTGCAAATCAGATTTTAACTTGATATAATATAATAGTAACTTTTTTTAAAAAAAATCATCAAGAAGGTAAGTTTTTTTATAATTTTTCTCCCATTTTATTATAATGCTTAAAAAAATTCACTTTTTATCTTTATTAATAATAGATTTAGCTTTAAAAAAAAGGCTGTAAACTGCCAAATAAATGGAGGTAATTTAAAATGGTAGGTCAATACTCGATGGCATATCATGTATGACTGTGTTGATTCAATTTAGCATTATAAAGAAGCTTTAGTAAAGGTATGTAATATTAAAGTTGTTATATATATGTTCATATTAATATTATATTTAATTTATTAACTAAAAATTATTTATTTTTTTAGTTATGATCTGATGATGCAGATATTCTTCTATCAGCAATTTTATCAATTTTATGATCCTGTGCTTTTTTAATGATGTATGTGCATTAGCATTTGCTTTGTATCCTATTAAGAAAGTAATTTTAAAATTAAAATCAACAATATGCACACTTGCAGATTGTTTATTAGATTAGTTCAGCTTAGGATCACAATTAACAAATTACTTAAAAATGATTATCATGTTTTTCATTATCAATGTATTGCAATATTTAATAAACGTTATGTTAAATTTGCTGATCCAATATACTTATTGTGTTTTTTTTTACATCTGGACTATAAAGGTTAGTTTTTTTTAAAGGAAAAATTAATAATTAAAAATTAATTAGCTAAAATGGTAATTAATTTATTTTGATATTAATATTTAAAAAATTTTTTAACCTTAAATATTTGTTGAGCATGAAAAACTTTTTGGAAACTCTTATTAACTGCAAATGAAATTTTTGAAAATCTAAGAAAATCAAATAGAAAACAGAGTGAATTAATGCATCAATTGAAATTATTTTATAAACATCAAATTCTATTTGATATTGAATTAGGTAAAACTGAATTACTAATTTCTTGGTGGATATCTATAGAAGATAATTTTAATAAAGAAAAAGATTATTTAGTACAATTAGCAAGTAAACTACTATTAATTACACCCTATGCAGCTGGATGTGAAAGGATTTAGTCTAACCTTAGCTGGTTATATGGTAAAAGAAGAAATCAGTTAGGGTTAAGTAGAGTTGAAAATATGTACAAATTATCAGCTTATTATTATACACACGTGAAGCAAAAATTATTATATTATAGTATAGAAAAATCAAGTGATGAAATCTGTAAAATTTTAGTTAATGCATATTTAAATCTTAATGATAATCTTATTGAAATAATGGAAGAAGATAATGATATTAGTGATATAGAAGTAAATTCATTTGGTAAAAAAGATGATTTGATAATTAGTAAGTTTTTAAATTTAGATGAAGGAGCATTTGTTAATGATTTAAATGAAATTATTGAAGATAGTTTGGAAGAGGATTCAGCGGAGGAAGAAGATAATCAATATGTAGTTAAAAAAGAAAAAGAGACTGACATAGAGTGGGATCTAATCACAGCTACTGATGATATAGTTAATAATTTGTAAAGTTTTGTTTTTGATTGATGCATATAATATGATTTTACAATAATAAATAAAGTAATAAACTATTATTAAAATTTGGATTTTAACAATTTTTTTATTAATTTTAATTTCATAACTGTTATTTATCCATTTATTTTTTTAAATAAAAATTAAATAAAATCTATTATCAGAATACGTATTTGAAGATTACAAAGATTATGAAGGTTTTAAAATTATGAAATTTAGGTAAATTTTGGAGGTTTTGAAAGTTTCAGAAAGTTTCAGAAATTTTAAAAATTTAGGTAGGTTACGGAAGTTTGGTAAGAATTTCAAAACTTGACTAAAAAGGCGAAATATTTCACTAATCATAAAACAGTTTTGCCTAAAACATTATTATATAATAATTATTATATATATAATATTATTTAAATAATAAATTTTAATATTTTTAATATTATTTAAATTATTTATTGATTTCTTCTTCTATAATAATTAAATTCTCTATAAATTAAAATAGATAAATAAAATAAAATTAAAAATTCTTATAATTAATAGTAAATAAATATTAGATATTTACCAATACTTTTACTTATTTCTGTTTTTTCAATATTATAATCTAAAATTTTATTTAATCTTTCAGTAAAATTAAGTAAATTACTTGTATGATATGCTTGTGAATGTGATTTAATAATTTTTTCATGATATATATTATTTTGTTTTTATTTTAAAACTTTATCTGATTTATAAAATTCTATAATATCATATTTTAATCTTTTATCAAAATTTTTCTTTATAATATTATTATACCAATTTTCAATAATCATTTTAATTTCTAATGCATTTGATCTTTTTAATAGATTATTAATTCAACATTGCTTCATTAAATCTATATAATATTGTGAAATATCTGTAATAATATCAGGACGTTTACCTTTACAAATACTTAAAGCAAGCTGAAAATCATGAGCTTGATCATTAAATGGAGGAATTCCAGATATAAATTCCCACATAATAATAGAAAAACTATATATATCACTAGATAAAGTATATAGTTGACCTCTTAAAACTTCAGGTGCTACAAATGGTAACACAACATAAATATCATTATTTCTAAATGATTGAAAATATTCTATAGGTTTACATAATCCTAAATCACTAATTGATAAAACATTATTTTTAATAATTAAAATATTACCATGATGCAAATCATAATAAATAAGTTTTTTTTGATGTATTTCATTAAGTCTGTTAATAATATTAGATAATTTTAATAATTTTCTAATCTATTTTTCTTTAATTATTTTTGTTATATTTTTTTTTAAATTACTATTTTTTGCATATTTCATTACTATTATATAATTTAAAGTAGATGGATCTTGAGTAAATCTATATAATTGAATAAGATTTTCATCTGAATAGTATTCTAATTGACTATAACAATTATAATGATATTTTCACTTAAAATAATAAAAGTTAGTATAAAATTTATTATTTAAATTATAAATAATTATTTAATATTATATCTCATTTAAAAATTCTTCATTTATATTCGATAATTTATTAAAATATTTAAGAATTATTTCAGTTTTACCATTTCTAATCCAATTTTTATTTTCATATGAATAATATTCAATAAATCCATCTAACCAAATAGCTTTATATATAGTACTAAATCCTTCTTTATCAAGATATTCAATATTTTTAAATTTATTATAAGGAATCCATTCTAATATTTGTCTTCTATTTTGAATATTTATTTGAATTTCTTGAATAAATTTATCAATAAATTTATTGTTACTAGTCCAATTAGTAAATTTTTGTTGAAATAATTTAGAATTACATTCCTTACACCATTTATATCCAGTATTTTATTTATTACAATTTAAGCATATTTCTTTTTCTATATAATAATTTATATTTTAGTATTATAATTACTATTTTATTTTAATTTAAATAACAAAAATATAATATTTACTTAATTAATAATATTAATATTTTAAAAATATTAATTGTATATATTTATATTAAATACTTTGTAAGTATTAAAATTAAATAATAATAAAAATGTATTAATAAATATTAATAATCGATAAAATAACATACCTTCTTTAGTAATATTTTGTAATTTTTAATAAAAAATTTAGTTGCATTTAAATTACAATAATAAGTACATTAAAATAACTTACCATCTATTCTATCTATTATATTATTAATAATTAAATATTATTTAAATAAAAATTAGTTGTTTAAATTATAGTAAAAAGTAATTAAATATAAATAATCAATAAAATAACTTACCATCTATTGTATTATTGATTATTAATTATTATTTTAAATAAAATATTTAATAGAGATTAAATCATAGTAAAATATATAATTAAATACTTATAATTAATAAAAATAACTTATTCCCTTTATTAATTTTTTATATTTTAAATAAAAAATTTAGTTAAATTTAAATTATAATAAAAAGTATAATAAAATAATTTACCATCTATTATATTATTATATATTAATTATTATTTTAAATAAAAAATTTAGTTAAGTTTAAATATAATAAAAAAGTATAATTAAATATTAATAATCAATAAAAAAAACTCACATGCTTTAGTATTATTTTATATTTTAAATAAAAAATTTAGTTAAGTTTAAAATATAGTAAAAAGTATAATTTAATATTAAAAATAACTTACTAACTATTATTATTATTATTTATATTATTAATTATTAATTAATTTTTTTTTAAATAAAATTTAATTAAGTTTAAATTACAGTAAAAAGTATAATTAAATACTAATAATTAATAAAAATAACTTACAAGCTAAATTATGAAAATAATAAATTTTAATAGTATTTAAATTATAATAAAAGTATAATTAAATATTAAAAATAACTTACGATCTATTATATTATTATTTATTATTATAATTTAATTAAAAAGTTAGTTGAGTTTAAATTACAGTTAAAAGTATAATTAAATACTAATATTTAATAAAAAAAACTTACCATCTATTGTATTATTAATTATTAATTATTATTTTTTATTTTAAAAAAAAAATTTAGTTATTTATATTATAATAAAAACTATAATTAATATTAATAATTAATAAAACAACTTACCCCTTTAGTATTATTTGTATTTTAAATAAAAAATTTAGTTTTTAAATTACAGTAAAAATTATAATTAAATATTGATAATCAATAAAAATTAACTTACAATCTATATATTTAAATAAAATAATTTAGTAAAAAGGATATTATAATAAATATATATTAATTAATAAAACTTACTTTCTTTATGATATATCAAAATATTAATATTTTTATTAAATTATAAAAGTTTATAATTAATTTAATTATTATATTAACTTACCATCTATATTAATAAAATTTAGTAAGTTTAAATATTATAAAATATAATTAAATATATATAAACTAAATAAATATAACTTACCAACTATAATATTATTAATCATTAAAAAACTTTAAAATAATTAAATTTAAATTACAATATAAAGAATAAAAATAACTTATTCCCTATAGTAATATTGATATTTGATATTTTAAATGAAAAACATTTAATTAAATTTCGATTATATCAAATATAATAGAAAATAAATGACTTACAATCTAATATATTATAAAGCCATTTTTTAATAAAAAATTTAAGATTATTTATTTAAATATTATAGTTTGACTTAATAAATTGATACCATTTAATTCTCTTAATGAGGGAGCATTAGGAACATCTGAAACTGGCTCTATCATAATATCAGTATATATTTTGAGAAAAAAAAATATTGAATTAATTAATTTAATTACTGAGATTATAACATACTGTAACTAAGTTTTTAAATATTTATATATTCTATACCATTTAGTATTTCTAATATTTGAACAATTGTTGATTATTGCTATGTATTTACCTTTATCACTCGAAACTATTTCATATTTTAAATTTATTCAAATTTTTAGTAATAAAATCATAAATAACGAATTACAGTATTATAGTTATTATTATTTTTACCTTTATCACATGACATTAATTCTATATTTATTTTTTTAGTAAACAGATAATAATTAATAAATTACCATAGTATTGGTTAATGAATTATAATTATTAACTTCATTACTTGAAACTGGTTCTATATTCAAATTTGATAAAATTTAATGTTTCGAATTTTTAAAGAACCAAGTTGAGTATAAACAATGAAGTATAGTATTTGAAAGTGATTAATAATACTTTCTATTTCTTTTAATGAGAATGCTATCTTAGCATCCAAAACTGGCTCTAATGTGAATTATTTTTTTTTAAAAAAAAATTGGAATATCATCTTATATCTGTCAAATAAACTCGATCTTCATTCCCTTTTTTAGCATTTATTATTACACTTTACCTTTATTATTACTGACAGACATTTTTATTAATTTATAAAAAAATTTTTTTTTTTTTTTTTATAAATTATTTTGTACAATACAACGCTCAAAAAAATGTAATGGGTGAATACATATTATTACAATTTATTTATTTTTTTTTTTTTTCGCATTGGTTAAATTTAATATTTATGTTGTTCAAAATCCAATTATCTAATCAAAATTTTTAATTACAGTATGACGAAAAATTAATTCTAATTGAATAAAAAAAAATTTTTTTTTCATCTTTTATTTTTTGAATTTTGAGTTTCGTAGCATTTATGCAATATATAATAGTTACAATAAATAAGAATTCCGCTTAAGGCATGTTGCTACGTTATGAGGTCACGTTATTGCACATAAAAAATAATCTACAAAATTTAAATTTTTAGGATTTTCCTCGCAACAGCAAAAAAAAAAATAAAATAAAATAATACTTATTTTGCAAAAAAAAAAATTATTTTAAAATATCATTTATATTTAATTTTAAATATTATAAATCGAAAATATTTCTTTTATATTAGAGTATAATTTCCTATTTATTTTGTTCGGCTTATAACAAGTTGAAATTCTATTAAATATGAGAAATCGAAAAAGAATAATTGTATACAATCAGAACTCGATATAATGAACTCTTGATAAAATAATTTGATGATTTTTTTTTAAAAAAAGTTTTATAATAAACCGGGGAAGGAGTTCTACTGTACAATATAATCAATCTACTAGTAAATTTTTGAAATGTAATTTATTTATTTATTTTTTTTTATTTTTTAAAAAAAACAAAAGCAGTAGATCAAGAGGTTGAAGTCCCCCGGCTATTCGCATCTCGAATTGTTTGATGAAAATCGAAATTACTTCAAAATATTGTAGATAGATACTACTAGCTAAATATTTATGAAGACCACTGTTCCAACTCAAAAGAGGAACTTAAAAGTAATGTTCAGATAAAACTTCAAAATATTTGAAGGTAGCGTCGTCGAAAGCGATTAAATCTGAAATACAAACAATTACCTGAAAATTTTTTGATTTTTTAGATGCATGTCTAAAATAAAAAGAAATAATATTTCACACTAAAAAAAATAAGTTCATCAACCGAATTCAAAAGCATAAACAAAAAATTATCAGGAAGCAACTGAAATACCCAGTGATGTACATTTATGCTTTCAGCATAAAAATTTGATTAAAAGCTTTCAATTCGAATGGATTTTTAGAAAATTATAATTTCAAGCCTTCTAAAAGTGCTTAAATCTTTTAAGTGCGTATCTCTGGACTCTGATCCATACAAAAATGATCCGGTCAGAACATAAAGCATATGGAATTCAGAAATGTGCTGTGCGCAAAAAAACTATTAAATAATGAATTTTTTACATACAATAAAATTGTTAAATTTTATTAATAAATTGTATTATTATAATATAAATTTAAAACATTATTTGTATTTAAAATTAATTTATTAAAAATTAATTAAAATAATCCTAGAGATAAAATTAAATGCTAATAAAGAATTATTTTTTTAAGTTTGCGACTATGGTAATAAATTTTTATTTTCATTTTAAAAGAATTTAACTCATTTTAATGTAATTTTTGGAAAAAATAAAAATTTTTTTGGCGAGACGAACAAATAGTCGCGATTTATATTTATTTAAGTAACTATGACAGGCCTTTGTTTAAAAAAATTCAAAAAAAATCTATTAAGCGTTTCAAAAGAGAAGAATAATTTTAAACGTTGTTGGTATCAAGTATGAAACATACAATTTAATATACATGAAACTCATTTGTTAAATTGTGCAGATAACAAAGCATTGGATTGGATTTATTCAATTATTGTAATCCATTACACTTTGTCCGTGGAGTAATTTGTCACGGTGAGAGTTTATTTAAACTTCGACCATAATATTACAATATAAGCTATTACTTATATAAAAATACATTAATAAAAGTTTAATAATTTAGCATATATGTTAATTATTTAATAATTATATACTTAATTAAATATAAAAGAACAATTATTAAATGTACTTTGCTGAAATGTATTATATTATGACTAAATCACGCATTTATCGTAACTTTTAGCAATGATTTAGGTAATGCATTCATCTACATGCAGTTACTGTTTGTTAAGACGACCGTCATCAAAATTCGCGATTTCATTACTAAATATTATAGAGGTTGTTAGGTAATTTAGTGAATATTTATAATTGAATTAGTAAAAATATATTTAACATTTCATTATCAAATAGAGTTATTCGTAAAATATTTATTATCGAAATATAAACTGCTTTAAAAAAAATTTGTGGCGAAGCAATAACTAATACATTGATACTAATAAAATACTAATAAACGCTAAGAAAATGCCAATAAAATGAATAATAAAATGTTAATAAATATTAATAAAAATAGTAATTAGAATTAAGTTAATGATGTTATATAGCCTTGAAAAAATATAAATATAAATTATTTCCGAGATTGTGATTTCCACCAATACACTCAACTACTTTACAATCGTGAATAAAATGTGCAATGTCGTTTGTGTCTACCATGCTTATAGGAAAGATTCGTCGC
The DNA here is from genome assembly GCA_910592005.1 of Funneliformis mosseae. NCBI lineage: Eukaryota > Fungi > Glomeromycota > Glomeromycetes > Glomerales > Glomeraceae > Funneliformis > Funneliformis mosseae. The sequence continues at coordinate 411 of CAJVPP010003471.1, read as the reverse complement.
GATTCATCTATAATTCGGAGTCTATACACAGGGAATTCTAGTTTTGTTTGATTAGTAATTTCGAACCAATCAGCAATAATAAAGGCAAAGCAGTGATCACCCTTTTATGACTAAAGATTGATCGCAAAATTGCGAAACTTCCATTATCCTCAGTCATTATTGAAAGAGTTCCGCCAACGTGCAGATGGTGTTGTATAGTAACACCATTATCTTCTACTAAAAAGCTAGCATATTCATAAAAATGATATGAATGGCCGTAAATTACCGAATCATATCCCATATCTTGATATGATAATGCTAGTTCTGCACGAAAATCATAATCATCCGGCAAAAATTCTTCAACTTTTCGTCTTGATATGTTTTTCTTCAAGGCTATTTTCGAAATATATTCAACTGGTGATTGAACTAATA
>CAJVPP010003470.1:0-11546 GCA_910592005.1 Funneliformis mosseae | reverse complement strand
AGCTGATTTAGTAGCAACAAAAAGAAGCAGCCTTAAAACACATACTATTCGTGCGTGTATGTGTTTGAAATCTTGGTAGACATGAAAGTGATTTAGACTGGTCAATTTTAATTGAATAAATAAAAAACATTATTAAAATATAACTTGTCAATTAATTTTACTATTGTTTTGCTAAACTTAATAAAATTCATATAAATTTGGTTTAATTTGGGTTATTCGAATCAAATTACAGTCGGGTTGAGTCGAGTTCAGGTTACATAGTTGATTAACCTGAAAATTCGAGTCAGGTTACATGAATATTCGAGTTGAGTTCGAATATCCCCTCAAACTAGACCTAACCTGACCCGTACGGAACACTAGACTGAACTCATTTATCTTTATTAGCTGCTATTAAAAAGTAAGTTTAGTTTATTATATATTTTTATAAAATCATTTATTTTATACTTAGAGTGAAGAATTTGATTATAGTGAATGAGATGCAACATTAAATTTTGCAAAATATAATATATCAGCTAGTGGTGTAAATAAATCACAGGTTAATAGATATAAAGAAGCTGCTAAACGTTCAAGTAAGTTAATTAATTTAATATTTTAATTAATGATTATATGCTTAATAAAGAATAATTTATTACATATAATTTTAGAAAAACAAAAAGAAAAAGAACCAGAAATCATAGCTTCTACTAGCAATTTAGCAGCTAGATTGCTTAAAAAGCAAAAAAATAAAAATAATTCAAATGAAATTGTACAAATAAATGATATTAAAACAAGACAAAAATGATTAGAATAGGAGAAACGGGCTCTTGAATTATTAAAGCAAAAAATAGCTTTAAAAAAAGAAATTGTCTGAGCTAAGAAGACAGAACAATAATAGATAATAAAATATACTATTTTGTTTATTGTTAATTATTAATAAAATTAAAGTTTAAATAAAGTAATACCTTGATATAATTAGGTCAATATTGGACCTTCTTTATAAAAAAATAAATTGATTTACAATTCTTTCAGAAGTATTTTTAAATTTGAAATTGATTTTAGAATATTTCACTGATCATACCAATTATTTTCATAAGAAACTTTAATGATTTTATAAATTTTTTTCTTTGCAGAAATTAGTTTAAGAATCCACAAAACTTTTTATAAAGCAGTTTTTTTTAAATTATATTTAAAATTAGGCTTTTTTTATATATATTAATTTTATAATTAAATGATGATAAATATAATTTTTACTAATAAGTATTCAGAAAGTCAGTTAGTATAATAAAAAATTAAAGAGAATCAAAAGTGATAATGTATATCAGCTAATGCTACAATAAATTAAATATTGGTAATAATAAGAAATATAATATTTGAATAATTTGTTTATTATTTATAATGTATTTAAAAAATTTATACATTACTAACCAATCTATTGTTAAATAAATATTGAGATATTTATAAATACTATTATGATTTTTTTAATTATATAATTAATGAAATAAATTTGTGAATAGATAAGTAATAAGGTTAAGCATTGATTCAAGAGATATCTCATAATCTAAAAATTCACAGAAGCTATTTTTACAAAAAAAAGAAAAAAGAACATTAGAAAAGTTCTTTCTTAAAGAAGAATCTCATCCCATTCAAAATCTACCTTTCAAGATTCAAGAAAAATTCCATTATCCTAATGGTTTTGAAAGTTGTTTTTATAAAAAAGAAACAAAAAAAATATTAAAAGTACTCTTATCAAAAAATAACCCACCTATTTAAACCTACATTTAAGAGTCAATATAAGAGGTTACAAGATCCAAATTTTCCTGTTTCTACAAAAAAAAAAAAAAGAAAGAAATAGAATGTTAATAATATTCTTTCTTTCTTAATAAATAGCTTCACTTGCCTAAAACTTACCGAGAAATATATCTTCAAGAAAATTTAAAATCAAGGTTTCTACAAAAAAGAAAAATGGAGGATGGAGAAGAAGAGAAAGAGAGAAAGGAAGAAAAGAGGGAAAGAAAAGAGAGAAGAGAAAGAAAAAGAATATAAAAAAGAAAAAAAATTATAATTTAAATTTTAGAATAATCGGCCAATTTTCATAAACTTTTAGAATATCAATCAATATTATATTTAGAAATTCTGTTTTGATAAATCACTGATTTAATTCTTAAACTGGGCCTTAGGAGTCTAGATCATATTAGATCTAGACCTGATTTTCATACTAAATTGCTTTTAGTTTTATCTAAGATTTTATAATATACTGTATATATAAACTTTGGCCACCTATCACAACTTCCTCCAGTTCAACCATTACTAGGTCATCTAATAATACCACAAGGTCAACTATCATTTATAATATATAATGTTTCAGAATCACAATCTGGACAACAATTACCTCTTCTAGGATATCAATTACCTTCTCCTATGCATCATATTTCTCAACTACTCAGATAAATCATCCTAAAAAACTATCTAAATCAATAACAGATTTATCTAAATTAACCTTTATAAATACTGCCGCCTCAACTGTTTCAGCAATTACCAAATGATAGCAATGTTTGTGTTGTATATGAAAATCAAAGCATCAGAAAGGATTTACAATATAAATTTAATTTAATTGAAAGTTACTTTTAATATAATGATAAAATTATAGATTTGTAAAATTAGAAATACAAGCAGCAGCTGCAAGAACCTTTTGAGATATTCGAATGAAAGTAAGATCCTTAAAGGTTTATAAAATTATCGTAAATCTTTCTGTTTTGTTAAAATAAGAAATTCTATTTATTAAATTTAATTTTTAATTTTACAGGTACAATGGGTGTAGATTTTAAACCAAAAGATTGTTTTGAATTTCCATTAGGATAATCTTTAATTCTCATTTAATAGATTAACTGAAATGGATAGAAAGTGGTTAGTTATAAGCAAATGTGATAGTTTTTGATCACATGATAAAATAAATAGTATAACATCAACGAATAGGATAATAATCATTATTTTAATTCATTTAAAAAAAGAAAATAAGAGTGAAAGTAAAAGTGTCAACAGTATGATTGGCAGCTCTTAAAATAATATTAGACAATTTTATAAAAGACAAAATGTAATAATATGCAAAATTTTATTTAAATAATTGTCAAAATACAGTATATCAAATAAAAAGAAAGAAAGAAAAAGAAAAAGAAAAATAATTTATTTTAACAAATTTTCTGTATAAAGCTGATCAAGTACATAATTGTAATTACTATTGAGTTGCTTAATCGATTGATTTAATGTTTGAATTCTTTCTTGATCTTGTAAACGACCATTCTTTTGAAGAAAACATAATTCTTCTTTATGTCGATTATATGCTTCTTTGACATGATTAAACCTATTATCTTGATGATGTAAATAAGAAGAAAGTTCAATTAGCTTTGTTTCTAAAAGATTACATTTTGCAAAAATTTCAGAAATTTGAGAAGATGAATTGAAAAGTTGTTCTCTCAAGCCTAAAATCTCTTGACATAATTTCAAATTTTCTTGACGAGTTTCTTCTTGGACTTCTTGATGAGAACCTGTAGCCTAAATAAAGAAAGGATAAACATTAGAAATATAAAGTTAGGCATCTTCAACCAGCGAGTATCAGTTCACATAAAAGTTAGTTTAATGAATCCAATGATATTCTAAATGGCTACATATCGATACAAAACAATAGAGGCTGTAATAACCAGTTCTAAACAAGGAAAACTCACATTTTGAAAATCTACAGTATAGTAGAAAGAAGAAGGCAGAAATGTTAATATGCTGCAGTCATATTAAATGAAGTCGAATATCTGTCACACTCCTTCAGACGTTGGATAGGTCACATATATATGAAATCTTAACAAACTCTCAGAAATAGAGAAAGTTCAAGAATTTCCTGTGACAAAGAATGTGAGACAAATTAAAGGATTTCTTGGATTGGCATCATATTACAGAAAATTTATCAAGGATTTCTCAAAAATTGCCAAACCTCTGAATAACTTGATGAAGAAAGGAGTTGATTATGATTGGACCAATGAATATCAAAATGCATTTGAAATCTTGAAAGAAAACTGACGCAAGCTTTAATATTAAGATATTCAGATTTTGATAAAATGTTTTATCTCTTCACTTACGTCTCAAGAATTGGATTAGAAACTGTGCTTGTACAAAAGAACGATCAAGAAAAAGAGAAAGTAATTGTTTATGCAAGTAGAACCTTTAATATTCATGAACAAAATTATAGTGCTCAAGAATTAGAATGTCTAACAATCAATTGGGCAGTTGAGTATTTTCATCACTATACTTTTTTAAATCCCTTTATCTTAGTAACTGATAATGTAGCATTGAAATGGTTATAAATTTCAACTATGAAAAATTGAACTAAAAGAGCTAAATGGTTATTAAATCTTCAGCAATATACATTTCAAGTTCAACACCATTTAGGAAAAAATAATGCAAATGCTAATGCTTTATCCAGAATTGATTCTGATAATAATGAAGATTCTGACAAAATTGTGAAAACTTACATGATTTCTATACAAACTGATGAAAATTTGATGAATCAGAAGAAAAGAAAATCTAATGGCATATCTCTTTATCAGAAAATAGCATAGAAGGAAATGACACTGAAGCCGTGATCTGTAACTATGCTAAAATAAAGTCATGTGATCTAAATGATCAACATAGTTGACGAAGTTGACAGAGTTGCTAAAGTTATTAACGTTGATCAAGTGAACATATTAGATAAATAGATTATATTTATTAATTATATCTTATTTATTATATATATTATATTTATTATAGTTATATTATTTGTTCTCTTTATTATATTTATTATAGTTGATTTTATATATTTTATTTTATATAAATATCTTGTATTTTTCCCTTGAGTCAAAAAGTAATTCAAGTTAAATTTTAGGATGAACCAAAAGTTCAATAAAGGAATCATTAAATTCATTTACTATTGCCTTTTGTCGTATCTTCATATAGGTGTGATTGTGATATTATCTTGTATTAAATTCACCATATTGAATTAAAAGTTTATCGTTTAAGTTTACAGATACCAAGTTAACAAAAATGGTGATTCCTGCCAGGACTTCTAGCTTTTTAGTGGATGAATTTTGATCTTTACCTCACATTACAATGAAATCATATTCAACAACACTCTGAAAACAGAAGTTACTTATCAACTGACTACACTTGTATAATTTGCTATCCACCTTCAGAAGAAGTATCTTTACTATTCAAACATTTTTGGAATTGGATTGGCACTGAATTTGGTGTTCTTGTATATACTGGAAAAACAGTAACTTTGTTTGATCAGTATTGACAATATTTTAGTGAATTACAACTCATTAAAACTCTAAAAAGAGAAGCCAAATTATTGTTATATAGTTTTAACCTTTATTAACCCTTTTGACTTCAGATTTGATTTTGACTTTATTGCTATTCGTATATTAGAAGAATCTTATTATTCAGTCAACTTTGAACACCCTATAGCAACTGAATTACAACCTTTAGTATCCTTCTCATTAGAACTCTCAAAAAGAAACATAATAGACGCAGACCAATTTAATACCTTCATCATCCAGCTCATAACTTTTATCAATTAACTTACTCAGGAAGTTCAAAACAGACCTCCATACTAGCTACTAAAGAGAGAAACTAATTTAGTTCCAGTAAAACGCTTCTCAGGAAAAAGTGAAAATGACTCATCTGATTGGATTGCTCATTTTGAGAAAGCTGCGAAAGCTAACAACTGGAATAATAAACAAATGGTTAAAATTGCTAGAGGATTCTTCAATCATGTAACCGCTGATTGGTACGAGAATACTATATTTGCTCAAGGTTAAAGAGTTACAGATGATAAAGATGGTGCTAAAACCTTTGTGTTTAAATTTGTAAACCATTTCTTTATAATTAAATAATAAAATAAATAGCATTATGAACTCAATGATATTCTTCAAGAAAGGGATGAAAAAGTAGAATTATACTCTAGTAGATTTAAGAGATTAAGAAAAAAAGTAGATCCTAATAGTAATCTACCTGAACTATATGTCATTAGATTATTTTTAAAGGGATTGAAAAAGGATTTAGTGCGATATATTGCTGCTTGTAAACCTGCAGATATTAATGAAGCAATTCAAAAGCTATCAATTATAAAGCTAGAGTTTATTTTGAAAGACAAGCTGAAAGATAGAAACGTTAAGTAGATCGAAAGGCTAGAGCTCCTACTGATGATGCTCTTGAAGCTTTAACTAAACAAATGGAAAAGTTAACTCTTAACTATGCTAATATAGTTTCAGCTTTAAATGTTCAAACTCAGACGAGACCTAAAGTCACAGAACAAAACCAGATAAATTCCAAATTACTTGTTTTAATTGTCAAAAGAAAGGTTACTACTCTAGAGAATGTGATTTGCTCCCTAAAAAGAGAAAGGATGCAAATATGATCGAAGTTTATTCTGACCTTGATTTAGAAGATGAAGAAGAAAATTATGAAGAAGTTTATGCTACTCTAAGAGTAAAAGTCACTTCATGTACTACTAATAGGAGGGATGCTAAAGAGAAAAGTAAAAGGATATCTGAATCTCAACAAGAAATGAGATTAAGAAATAGAAATATAAGTAAACCAATTTCTCTTACCACTCCGATAAATATTGAAGAAGAAAGTTCAACTTCAAAGGTTAAGAAACTTTGAAGAAAAATACCATGCATTCCCTCTGCTATTGACCAATTAGCTTCTTATAATATCGCTGAAGATATTCTAAACTTACCTTCATCTGTGAAACTTGGGCAATGGTTAAAATACCTAGATCAAAGAAGAAACTTAGCTAATGCTTTAAAAAGAGCTATCATTAAAGAAACCAATGATGTTGACCTTGATGACGAATATATGAGTGATAATGATAATACTCCTACAACTGCAGTCAGATGTACTATTCAAATTCATCATAACAATATGCAAGTTATCCTTGACTCTGGTGCAGCTATCAGTATTATCACAAGTAGTTTAGTCAAATGACTTAAATTAAAGATTGATAAACTATCAAAAATAATTATTAATACTGCCAATGGAAAAAGAGCTAGAGCTTTAGAAAAGTTCCATACCGTCAAAATAACCATTAGATATATTCGTATGCTAATAACTCTACAAGTCATTGAGTTCCATGACAAAAACTTATTATTAGAAACTGATTAGTTTAAAAGAACTAAAGCCATTCTTGACTTTAATGAAAGAAAAGTGAAGTTCAGATATCTTACGAAATCTGCCTCTATTCCAATTACTTTTTATAATAGTTCTTCTATTGAATTAGATAAAGAATCTGATATATCTATGGATGAACTAATCGATGTAATTGATGATTTGACTTACAATGACTATTATGAAGGTAAGATCTCAATGAATGGAATATCTTTTATTTTAATAGTAAATAAGACTTCTCTGACGAAGAAAATTTATTTAACTTTGATGAAAATGAGCTATTTGATAACCCTTGGGATGATAATTCAGCAGTATTATTAGCTTAAGCAGAACAGCCAAAGTCTCAAAATAATGAATGAAATATCCAAAAGGATTCACATGTTGGACCTTTGGATGTTAATCAACCAGAAATTTTTGAGCAATTTTTTGAAGAAAATAAAGATATCTGTGCTCTTAGTCAAACAAAAATTGGTCATACAACTTTATTTCAATATCAAATTTCAACTGGAGATCATTAACCAATTGCTGGCCCCACATATTGCCTGAAAGACCCATCTAAATTGAAATTTCTCCAAGAAGAAATTTAATGAATGGAAGAAAATGATATTATCCAAAAATCAAAAGGCCCTTAGGCTTTCCAGTTATTATTGTATCCAAGAAAACTGGAGATGCATGTATTTGTATCGATTATAGAAAACTTAATGCTATAACTAAAAGAGATGCTTATTCCTTTTCACTTATTAATGACTTACTTGAGAAATTTAGAAATGTAAGTTGATTTTCTACACTCGATCTTGCTAGTGGATATTGGCAAGTAGAAATGGAAGAGTGATCGTGAAAAAACTGCTTTTATCTGTCCATATGGTCTGTACGAGTTCAAAAGAATGCCTTTTGGATTAAAGAATGCTCTTGGAATTTTCCAACATTTAATGAATTTTGTCTTACAGGAATACCTCTATAAGTTTGTAGCAGTATATTTAGATGATATCATCATCTATTCAAAAACATATAAAGAACATTTACAACATTTACAAATGGTATTCAAAGTAATTAGAAAGGCAAATTTAATGATTAAATTGAAAAAGTGTCAATTTTGCCTTTCAAATATTCCATTTCTTGAACACATAGTAGGAAGAAGTGGTTTGCAACCAGATCCTAAAAAAATTCGAAAAATCAAAGAACTTCCAGTTCCTACGGGGTTAACTGAATTAAGAGCAGCCCTTGGATTATTCTCATATTATCAAAAGTTTGTGAAAAGATTCTCTCAAATTGCTAAACCAATAACAATTTTACTAAAGAAGGATGTCCCTTATATCTGGACAAACGACCAGCAAAAATCCTTTGATACATTAAAGGAAAAACTGATTATATTACCAATCCTTCAATACCCTGACTTCTTTAAGGAATTCATACTTTATACTGATGTCTCAGGAGTAGGACTTGGAGCAGTATTATCTCAACTCAATGAAAATTAAACGAATATGTTATTGCATATGTGAGCAAAAGCATGAACAAAGCTGATCAAAACTACCTAATTACAGATTAAGAATATTTAGCAGTAGTTTGGGCTATAAGAAACTTTCATCATTATCTTAGCTCTAAACCTTTCACTATCGTAACTGATCACTTTGCCCTTAAATGGTTGAGAACTTCAAAAATACCAAAAGGATGACTTGCACGATGGATAATAAAATTATAACAATATGACTTTAATATTCAATACAAACCTGGAAAAAATAATGTCAACACCGATCATTATCTTGATTAATCCCTAAAAAAGAAAAGATAGTTTCTCAAAAGAAGTTTTTATGCTCACAACAAATAAAGATGACAATGAAGAAATAGAATGGTATATTTCTTCTAAAAACAGTGAAACTTCATCAGAACGATCACAAGAAGAAATAGACTTGGAGGAAGAATTAATGTTACAATACTCTTATGCACCTTTAATCACAGTAGGATATCAATGTTCTAAGAATGAATTGAAAGATATTTTTAAAGAAAATATCAAAATTAAGCAAATTATAGCTAATCAACCAATAACTAAAGGAGGATCACAATGTAACTATAGTTGTAACATCGAAAACCATCATATCTACATATATTGCAAAGTCTGTAAGAGAAATTTGCCATATGAAACAATTGAACATCATTGTATCATTGGATTTGGTTCAAGACAAATTCAACTGAATATGAATCCCAATTATTTAATTAATGACCTTTAGTGGGATGAACCAATCCTAATTCAATAAGAAACCTTTACTTCTAGCTTTATTATATGCTTGAAAACCCTCAGCGTCTTCTTGTTTCCTACATTTGAATATTTTAATTTATACCTATATTTATTTAAGAAATATTAGTAATAAGTATTTAGAGTAAAAGTGAAAGTGTCTACATTGTGATAGGCAGCTCAAACATTATGGAACTCAATCAATATGATAATTTATTTGTTATATAACCTTAAATCAATTACCTACATCTTTTAACTCAAACAAAATTGCAAAATTAAAAAAGCAATCAAAATTTTATATAGTTCGACTCAATTTCTTATATAAAAAACAAAGATAAAAAAATGCCTCTAAACAGTTTCTAAGGGTTATAAAAGAAACTGAATTAGATGCAATACTTTACATGATGCATAATGATTCAACAGCTGAACATTTTTCTACTGACATCATGTTTAACAAAGTTTGTACTAGATATTATTGGCCTCAAATATATGAAAGTATCAGAAATATGTTCAATCATATGATACTTGCCAATGACAAGGAAGGCCTAAAACAAAGAATGAATTACATCCTATTCCAGTTGATTCACCATTTTATAAAATTGGAATAGATTTTATTAGACCTTTACTATGAATTAGTAGAGGAAATAAATATATTATTATTGCCAAGGATTATTTAACAAAATGGCCAGAAGCTAAAGCAGTTAAGGATAACACTGCTAAAAGTGTCGTCAAGTTCTTATATATGGATATTATTTGCTGACATGGATGTTCAACTAAGATCTTATCAGATAGGGGATCTCATTTTAATAATCAATTAGTTACAGAATTGATGAAACAATATTACATTTGTCATAATCTATCTACTCCTTATCACCCTAAGACGAATGGATTGGTAGAAAGATTCAATAGAACTTTATGAATCATTAGCAAAATTGACTGAAAGATTTATACAATAGGACTAATATATTGCTTCTGTTCTATTTGCTTATTGCACAAGCAAACAATCAGCTACAAAAATTGAACTCTTTTATTTAGTTTATGAATAAAATGCAACGTTACCTATTGATAATCCTAATGATCCTAATGACCTTTGTACCAACCAGAATTTTATTATCCAGAAAAGAATTGATCATTTGATCAACAAATTACCCCTAATGCGACTAGATGCAAAGGTACGAATACAACTTGCACAACAGTAACAAAAGTAGTATCATGATAAAGATACAAGGATCTCTATTTTACATAAAATTGGAGATAAGGTTTTGTACTTTGAAGTTGTAAAAGATAAAACTCATTCTGGAAAATTGGATCAAAAATGGAAAGGCCTCTATTATATCCATCAAATCTTACTAAATGGCTCTTACAAGATAAAAGAATTAGATGGTCATGTACTTCGTAGTCCAGTAAATAGAGATCTTTTAAAAATATATAAAGACCCTCCTTTTCAGATTTAGATTTTTCTTTTATTTTATTTTTCTTTTTATTTTTATTCATTATTATTATAGAACAACTTTATATTGAAGATTTAAATGAAACTTTACCTGAAGAAGTAACTCTTGTTATTCCTCCATATTCAAATGGAATAGATCTTCAAAAGAAATTTTAACTAATATATCGAATGTTATTAAGAGCTTCACGAATGAAAAACCAAACTCTTACCTTGATAAATGCTTTTTATTTAGGAAAACTTCTAGAAATAGAAATTCTTCACTAGCACAACGAAGTCAATTGAGAGAACTTGTCACTAAATATTATAGTTCTGTTTTAATATGTGTTTACTACCTTTATAAAATGCTAAGTGTAGATCAAATTCAATGAGCGAAATATATATTGTTGAAGAATCTTTATCAACTCCCAAGCTATATATACTAGTCTCTAGTAAATGAAGCTATGGATATTTAGGTAGGAGCTCAAAATTTAGAAGGGGAGGATTGAAGCTGTGATCTGTGATTGTGCTAAAATAAAGTCATGTGATCTAAATGATCAATATAGTTGACAAAGTTGACAAAGTTGATAGAGTTGCTAAAGTTGTCAATATTGATTAAGTAGACATATTAGATAAATGGATTATATTTATTAATTATATCTTATTTATTATATATATTATATTTATCATAGTTATATTATTTGTTCTCTTTATTAT
>CAJVPP010003469.1:0-11555 GCA_910592005.1 Funneliformis mosseae | reverse complement strand
GTAGATGGAGAAGGTTATAATTCTTTTAGGCGTCACTTTAGTATAACTCTTACAACTTTTCGTACTATTGTGACTCGATTAGAAATCCATCAAGCCTTTACCCTAGACGCCTCTAATGCAACACCTGCATTAAAACAAATTGCCATTATATTATGGCGCAAATGGAACTGGATTACCACTCGGAATAAGCCAAGGATCTGTAAGTAATTTTACTGATCAATTTTTAGAAGCAATATTAGATTTAGAACAAGGACGAATTATATGGCCTCGAGGATCACAGTAATACGAGGATAAATTATTGGTTAAGTTGTCAAAAGGAGAGAAATGAGTAGTCGGAACGAAATTTACAAAAGTTGGTTTAGTTCTCTTTTTTGAACCATCGTAAAACTCGATAAAAAAGTCAAGGAAGTGAAAGAGATTACTCAAGCGTTGATCACTCAATTGATCGTGATACTTGAGCATCACTTCAATCATTGGCCAATCACATTGAGGGATGCGCTTGAAGAACGGCCTTAAATAAGTTTACATGGGCAAGTTGAGTTTCGTGCGGCAATTCATACGAGCAAAAACATCAATTTAAATTTTGTAATCAACTTAGGAATACAGTATTTGGAAAATCGGCACGGTACGACATCGTTTGATCAATACCGTACCGATTTTCCATATCAATCTACATAACCATATTCCTAAGGCTCTTAAATTTTGATTTCTGAATAATCAATTGTAAATAATGAAGTTGTAAAGTACCGATATTTCAGATACATAAATGGATTGAAGATCATATTTGAATTCTTTACTTAAAAAAAACACCTTCAAGTAGATCGTTAATAAGAAATCCTCGTTAAACGTGAACTAATTTTGTCATCGTCAAGCATTTATGACCGCATGGTAGTTAGCTTTAATTGTATCTTTTCTTGACAAATTTGCATCATCAACTTCAACTGTTGTTGTTCATTTCATCTCCAACTGAAAAATTTCAAACTCGAAAAACTATTAAGCATTTATCATTGTAGAATTTCTGAATTCTTAAGATAATGAATGGTAAAATCAAAAATCAAATATTTATACTTTTTGTGGAAAAAAAATTAAAGCTGGAGTCACGAGGCTGCTGAAACACTGCTCAGCGTTCTCAAGCGTCTCCCTCTATGGGTTTATAATTGACTAAAAAGGCAAAGTGTGATGATCATTTAAGTCAAAAAAAACCTGGATCTTTTTTTTTCTTGGCTACCAAAAATGGAAAAAAATTAGAGATTCACTTTCCATGTTACACAACATATAGAATCAAGAAGCCATCATAAAAAATAAAAGGCGTCAAGATATTCAAATGCAAAGATCCAATGGCTATCATCTTTTAACTGTCAGCCAAGACCTAAAATTGAAGGGTTCCGGACTGATATTTTCCCATATTTAGTAGATGGAGAAGGTTATAATTCTTTTAGGCGTCACTTTAGTATAACTCTTACAACTTTTCGTACTATTGTGACTCGTTTAGAAACCCATCAAGCCTTTACCCTAGACGCCTGCATGGAAACAAATTGCCATTGTATTATGACGATTAGCAAATGAAACTGGAATACGTAAGTAATTTTACTGATCGATTTTAGAAGCAATATTAGATTTAGAACAAGGACGATTTGCATGGCCTCGAGGATCACGTTTAGCAACAGCAATACAATACGAGGATAAATTATTTGTTAAGTTGTTAAAAGGAGAGAAATGAGTAGTCGGAACGAAATTTACAAAAGTTGGGCACCATATTTATTTCAATTGATCGTGACGCTTGAGCATCACTTCAATTACTGGCCAGGGATGCGCTCGAGAACGGCCTTAGCTGTAGGTAACGATATTACAAATATTCTTATATTTGATTATTTCTTTTAATGTAATTCATTCAAACGCAGGATATTATAAAGAGGACGCGACAAATCTGTAAAATCAATTTACTTATATTTTTTTTTTTTGAGCATGACCATATTTAAATGCTTGATTTGATGTAGTCATGACGATCATGCACCCCATTTTTGATTTAATCGTGTAACCTGCATAATAATTTTCTCATAAATAAAATTCGTCAATCATTTTTTCTCATTCAGTTTTTTTCGTTTGAATATTGTAAAATGGAATCAATATAGTCTGCGTAAAAAAAAACACAAATTCTTGTTGTTTGAGATGCAATGCTAGGTATTACTGTCGCAAGGAGAAAAATTATCAATCATGTGCTTGAGAACTGCGGACGACCTTGTTAAAAGGTCCTATACTGATCTGGTGCCCACGAAGCTAGCGGTACTACATGAATATTAACAACTGTATGAATCTCGGGACAATCGATGCTTCTAGGCTTGTATATTGACCTTATAAAAATTATAGGTTGCAGTGCATCTCCAATTCTTCTTGGTGGGAAAATGGCGAGTTTCCACTTGGCATCGAAAAAGATTATGCTGATGCAGCGGGTAACACCAATGGTTCTTAGAAATGAAAATTTTGTTATAGAGTTACATAAATTTGAAGGCAAAAATCTGAAAAGGCTTTTAATGAACAAGTATTTGCAATGGTCAGTCCGTATCTTTTCGAACACGATCAACCCTTTCCCATCGAATCTTTTCAGTATCAAAGCGTAACATTATTGTTTTATACTTAATAACGTCCATGGGATGTACACCAAAGGTTGAATATCAAATTTGGATTAACTTTGCGTTTTATACTTTTAAAGTTGGTAAAGATCACTTAGGAGAAGAAGAAGAAAATACGGTTGTTGAATCGGATACTTATCGTTCAAAGAGGGCTACATGGTCTATTAATTCAATGATGCATACGTGTCTGGAACAGTGGTGGACTTGTTGAAAGAATGTGTGACAGCTGCAGTTTGCTATCAGAAAACATAATATAAATTCAAGCATATCATCAGCCAATAAAGAGTCTATTATCAAACAATACGTGCTGAGCGAATACGTAATCCTGTTTGTAAGGATTGTCGCACGAAATATGAACTTTAAAATTGATCCACAAGGCCTGTTTGGCGGGAAAATTTGCTATCAAATGGAGTTGAAAACCTATTTTTTGAGAAACCTATATCCTTTGAAAGAATTGGAAATGGATTATGTTACGTATTTGTTTACGTACTTTTTTGTTTTTGGTATTGCATATGATACTGCTAATAACACTGCTTTAAATTTCTTAATATCTTTTAAAGGATATTCTTCTATATGTACATTTTCCAATATAAGTATAGAAAACAACCAAAATTTCATTTCAGAACATACAGATGAGAATTAATTCAAGTTTAACACATTTGGAACGTCTGTAGAATCATTTAGGATATTTTCTCATTAAAATTTCTAAATTATCCTTTTTAATTCTTTCCCACATTGGTATCCCTCGTTTTCTTCGCAACCTTCTCGCTTTGACAATTTCCACCACGTCTAAAGTAATTTTTTTCATTTCTAATTCATTCAGCAACGCTAGTATTTGACACCATTCACAAACTTTGTTACATTAGAAAGTCGTTTTACTGATGCAGATCAATTTACTAGGTTTATGTCGTTGAAAATCACCTTCTTGGGTCTTTGGTCTTCTAAAATCCAGATCTCATTCCAATTGAAAATGTTACTATTTTTTTTTTTTTTAAAAAAAAAAATGAGTAGAAGATTAAGAAAATATTGGCGTAGAAAATTATTGACAATTTTTTTTTAATGTAATTAGAGAGGGATCTTGACAAATGCTGTAAGAGTTAGCTTGCATCATTAGCATGCAAAGTCGAATTAAAGCATGTAATGATGCAGATGGAAATTATATCTTTAAAATTTATTAAGGTTTATTAGTTTATTATAAAATTGCATAGTAAGGTTTTGTGATTAAATTATCATAGATTTTAAAAATCGGTTCTATTCGCCTTTATAAATTGATGCTTTTTTTGTACTGTACAATAATTGTAGACTTTGTCCCATAACAAACAATAAATTTATTAACTTTTATTGTAGTTAGCGCCCTTCTTGTTGCGAGTGAAAAATCCGAATTACGATATTCATTATTTTTAATTTCTGGGAAAGTTATTTTTTTTCTTGGAGGATGAAGAGAGATCTTGAATTACGCGAACGACAACCTAAAGGTAACGGAATCAGGTAGACAGGACCCCGAACGAATACATAAACTCATGATTCTTTTAGTATTTTGAGTTACAAAATTCCTTGTTAAACGAAAAAACTAAATTTTTTTTTTTTTAAAAAAAAAAAAAAAAAAAAAAAATAAAGGGTCGAAACTTTAAAATTATGTATAGCAAATTACAGAAGAAATCATTTATTCAGCAAGTTTATTATTTTGACATTACAAATGATAAAACACGACAAGTCTAACCAAATATCACATACTTAAACTTCAATGACCTGAAATACTTCATACTCATCAATATCAAATTTTGTTGGGATATCAATGATACCGTATGAATCCTTACAGGAACTCCATAATTCATAATCACAAGAACTGATATCACCCCTATACCCAAAAGATGGTCCAAACATAATATCACAATAAATTGCATGTTTTTCACATCCATTCATTATTCTACCTATTCTAACCGTTTTGATATCTCTATAATCTTTAAAGGAAAATATAAAACTCTTCGACGTGTATCTATAACCTTCTTCATACCAATCTAATGGATTAAAACCTCCAATGACATGATTGGAATCTTTGATTTTCGCGACAAAAATAGTAGCCCCCATGCCATCACATTTATTATGAAAGAACCTTGTTTGCTTTCCGTCCCTACTAGCACGATAAAGCAATTCGAAATTATAAGGAATATTTCTGAGCGAATTGCTTCTCAAATAAATCCATTTGGAAAATAAGAAAAAATGTTGAGGTTTAATTATAACTGAACCATACTTTTTTCTTGGAGGCAACAAATCAACATATAATGTCCTCTTTGGAATCATATGAAATGTCAGGATTTTCTTCAACAAATCATCTGGTAGAAACCTTTTAAAAGGATAGATCTTATCGAGAAAATTTTCTGGCGTGATATGTAAGTACCTAATTAATGGAATAAATCTATTGAGAACCCTCTCCATGATCGTGAAATCCTCCTCGTTCCATTTAGCAACATCATGTGAAATAGTAGGTACTTGTGCCAGGCCCCATTTAATTAAACTATCCCAGATAATAATCTCGTCCAATTCTAAGTCTTGCTTTAAAAGCAGTTCCATGATAGATGCTTTTAATTTAAGAAATTTATCCGAACAAAATACTAATTCAGGTTCTTGACAAATTTTTTCGAGACAATCGTTACAAAGTTCGGTGAATGGCTCAAATTGATAGACCGCTTCAAAAGTTCCCATGGGATTTTGCTGAATCAAGTATTCTTTGATGCGAGTAATTAAAGTTTGAACGTCAAGTTCATCGACCATCAACAGGAGGTTTAATACATCATGATCTTTTAAAGCTGTCAAATCAATCTTTTCATAATAAAAGTATTTGATAATGATTTCAAATAACAAGGGAGAAACATCAGGCTTTTTAAAGATAAACTTTCCATCCTTTTTCTCGGCCCATTCCTTTGAGAACGCTGTGCGAAAATATTGTGATCTAGAACATAAAATACTCGAGTGCGCGCGTATTTCTTTAACGTTTTCATTTTGACCGGCATAGATTACAACATCATATCCTTCGCCAGTTTCAAATAATCTTTCGTAATCCTCGGTGGTTTCAATGGTTTCGTTGGTTTCGCTGGGCATTTTGGAATGGAGTCAAATGTTTTTTTTTTTTTTTTTTTTTTGGTAATTGAATTAAATATTCCCCTATTATTCACCAGTTTAAGCACTAATGATCTTCGCGGAGAATTATGGTTTCAGGGGCCGAAAACTATAGAAAACTATTTTTGGCTAACGTGAAGTTTAAAAAAATTGATTTAAGTAATATAGCATCATTCCTCCCCCCCTTTTTTATCAAAAAATCACGTTACCATTATATTATAATATTTATGCTGATCATGTTAAAAATGGATTTAAAAAAAAAAAAATAATAATTCATTATAAAATTAAAATTTCATTAAACTTATATCATTGATTAAAAACGCGAGCCAAAAGTGTTCATTATATTTTATAAAGTTTTCATCAAGGGATAACTGGGCGATTTGCGGCAGAAACTGCGTGTGAATTCCAAGATTTAATGCTAAATTTCGGCATCCTTTTCTATGATGCACATAGTACATCTGCGGCAATATCATATGACACGATTCTTCGCCATAAAATTCTAGATTTATCCAACAATATTGGAAAACTTTTCTCTGGCGGATATAAAGACAAATCATTTTTCTAAAAGTATCTCTTATCATTGAAGCTTTTTTATTATACCAGTAGAGATGGATTTGAAACAAAAAATTTTATTGTTATGTGATGACAAAGGTTCAACCATTAAGATTTCAAAATTGGAGAAAATGCAGAGTTAATAATCCATTATACTGGCAACGTACTGAATGTTGGGGTACTATATTAGACAGCTTTATATTTCTTTTACAAATCAAGAAGATATTGATTTGGGATACATTGCAAGAGTAAAAAAAAAAAAATTTCTAAATTTGCCGTATATGTTGGACCAGAATTTGTGGAGGATGATTCAAAGTTATACCATGAGTAAATGTAATGGTTATACATATCCTGGAGTCGAAACTAATTTTGCCGACAAAAATAATATTAACAATATATTTTAGATTATAAAGTATTTCTATGCATTCATTAATGGCGTAGGGTGGTAAGATTAATTTTATGAATTTCCGATTTTGGAAATATTATATATATTTTAACTTTAAATAAAATCTTAAAAATGTCCGTCAATTTACAAGTAATGTTTCAAAACTCACTGCTTTGTTAAAAGATGAATAGAAAAAAGAAGGAACTTATGATATAATTGTTCATGCCGAAGCAGTTCGAAATATGAAAGAATTCTTTGCACAATCATTAATTTTAGGAGCTTTAGCGACGACGTTAACTTTTATTTGTCGTCAACATCCAATGATCGTTTGATAATTGCTTTAATTTTGATTCCCGATTCGAATTCTAATATGAGGGTTAAAGTTGTGAACTTTGAAATGGAATCTACCCTGGCGGGATGGTTCATACATGTGCTCGCATTTAACATCAATATAAAACTATATCATATCCCAAAATACTCATTAAAATTAAATTCAGCTTTCATTCTTGTAAGAACAAAAAAAAAAAAAATATAAGAAATTTGAAGTCATTATAAAGGTTGTAAATAAAAGACGATATATTTACATAAGATACATTAGTAAGAGTTTAGTAAAGAAAAGGAAAAATTTGGTCCAAATAAGCTCAACATGAAAAATCGGTGATATTATTCATGAACCATGAATTTAAATTTAATAGGTAGAGTTAGTTGTATACACTACTACTATCATGATTATTTTGATTACGATGATAACTTCTATTAAGAATAGCGTGATTACCAATAAACTTTTTAGGTTCTGCTCCTAATAATCTGTGTCGAATAGTTACACAAGATAATATTCCACTGTACATGAAAAACCTCGAAATTTTAAATGAGACATTTTCCTAAAAATTAGTTTCGCAAAATATATAACACGTAATGTTACGCTTAAGAACGTACCTTAGCAGCAAGACAAACGGTATTGAGATTTCTAGAATTGTCGACTCGGGAACTAATCTATCTAAATATGAACTTTTAGAGTCAACACCTCAGATATAGTATTGATGGCGTTTCTGTTGCAAGTCAAACTTGACAAAATATTCTGATTACTTATTCAGAAGGCTGGCTACATCAGCTACATGATACTCGTTAGATGTTTTATTGTTTCTTCATTGCATTTTCAATAAATCAAATAAAACGTTCCTATTATTCAATTTTTTTTTTAATAAAGAAATAATTAAATCTCGTCACCAATCATGTAAAAAATTAGGGTAAAAGCTCTTATCCTGTACCCCTATATAAATAAATTTTTTAATAAGTATCACGTGAAAAAACATCAGGTTAAGAGCCCAGATAAAAATTAACGCATGAATGATTTCTCCAATGAAATCCGGAAATTCATTAAAGATTTTCTATTAATTCATCAAAAAAAAATAGCAAACAATTCGTTGATTTTATTCAAATAATTTAATAAAGCTTGATATAAACTTCCTTGACTTTCTTGCACAGCTTCATAAAGTTGATATATTGTCCATACATATCTTGAATTGCCTAAATCAATTGTCCAATGTAATGAATCAGGCTTTAATGGATCTAAAATTTTTGGTATTCGTTCTTCAAACAAAGGTTTATATATTGGACGATTTTCTAACAATGTTTGATCAAATTGATCCAAATTCCATTGTTATTCACGATATACTTATGGTCTACATGTTCGGCATTTGCGTGATAAGTGAACACTTTTCAACTGTTTCAATTAATTCCAAGAAGCGTATTGGATTTCAACAGGTTTATGCGGAAGGCTCTTTTTAAAATCAACTCCACTATTTCCAAAGGAAATTTATCTGACCATGCCTGTACTTGTAATTCACTTAATTACAAGACCAAATTTATGTAAGCCAAACTTTTTGATCGGTACAGTCGTCCCCCTTTATAGTCATCCCTCGTGACCAAAAATAAAAAGTGTGATTATAATAAAAAGTTACTATACAGGGGGATTTTTATATGTTGTTGGTTCTGAAAGGGTGTGACTATAAAACACTGTGATTATAAAGGGGTTTTCTTATATACAGTATATAGCATTAATAGGTATTGGTTCTTAGGAATTTATATGATGTGATTGTACAGGGGTGACTATAGAGGGGGACGACTGTACATCTTTCCGTGTCACTTTCCTTTTTGTATTGGCGAGTTCCAAATGCATTTCATCATCGTTTGAGTAATCATCTACTTCACGTGCAAAAAAGTAAAGTCCGAAGACATATTGTTTGTTGATATATTATTGTAGATAAGTCCTACTAAGAAGGAACTTGTTAAACAAAAATAATTATTAGAAAAAATATAGTTTCCTCAAACTCACAAATCTTTCAATAAAATCACCAATTTTATTCTTAAACTCAGATACAAACCCTTATCAGTTAATACAAGATTCGTCAGGCGCATTGCGTATTAATATTAAAATATTGGAACCAGAATTAAGTTTCTTTTAGCATCTTCTTTACCAAGGAAATTACAATGTATTGTTACCATTCAAAGTTTGCACGAATCCTGAAATGAGATGCGGTAAAAAAAAAAAAAAAAAATGATTCTCTGAATTTTTTAATTTACCTGGTAAATCAACCATAAAAATAAACTATGGAAACTATCAAAAAAATTTTTTACTTTATAAGCTAAATACTAATTTTTAGTAAAAAAAATCCAGATTTAATATTAACTCAAAAAAAAATTTTTTGAAATTTTTTGGTAGTTTCTCTTTTTACCGTAAAGCGCCCATATATGGGGGGCGGTCAGTAGAAAAGTGAAATCCACTGCTGATCATGGTCATGTGAACAAAACTAGCTTAATAACAAAAATTACTAAAATTACTAAAATTGTAGATTTCTCCCTTTTCTATTAACCGCCTCCCATATAATTTAAAAGTATTAATTTAATATTAATATAAATTTTATAATAAGTAGTTTTAAATTCTTAAGCAAATTTATTTAGATTCTAAGAGAAGATTAATATTAACAAAATTTTAAATTATAAAATTAATAAGTTATTAATAAAAAATATTAACAGTTCTATAACTATTCATATTAAAATTAAATATGAATATTTTAAATTTACTAAACAAATTTATATAGACTTAAAAAGAGATTAATATTGACTAAAATGTTTAAATTATATTTTGTATTTATTAGAATAACAAATAAAAGTTTATGAGTTAGCAATATTATATTATATAAAATATTAATAATTTTATTATTATTTAACTAATTTTATTAAAAATTTAAATATAAATACTTTTAAAATACTTAATAAATTTACCTAAACTCTGAAAAATAATTGATATTAATATATTTATAATTTCAAAAATTTTTGAAATTCTATATAAAATTTATAAAAAAAAAATTATTTTAATTCATTTATTATATAAAATAATATATCTAATGTTCTTGCATATATAATAAATTTTTAACAAATAAAATTATAAAAAATGAATTATATAAAAAAATAAATATAATATTTAATAATTAATATAATATACAGTAATAGTTAATTTATATAAATAGTAATATAATAACGATACTTAAATAACATATTAATTAATATTCTAAATCATTTAATTTATAATTGCATTATCTAAAAATAAATAATTGATTATAATAATTGATTATACAAAATATTTATTAGTTATTGATCATTTAATAAATTTATCACTATTTATACTTCTTTATATTTTTATTATATACTAACTATCATATATCTTATAGTAAGCTATACTTCTTTAAGATTTAACTTTATTTTTGTTATAATTAATTATCAGTTATTATTTTATTATAACTTATAAATTGATTAATATAGAAAACTTCAATATAATTAAGATATAATATCTTAAATATTAAAATAATATAATATGTAAACTTTATTATATAAAAAATTCTAATTAAAATTATATTAGAATTTATATTATATTTATTTTTAAAATTTAATTATACTTTAATTTTACCTGATTAAATATATACTTTGATTTTAATATCTATTTATTTATATAAAATGAAAAATAAAAATCTTTTTTTTAATATATAAATTTTTTTATAATTATTTATTAAATAATTGTAATAAATATGTATAAGAAATTTAATGTTATATTAATTTAATATTAAGTAAATAGATATTAAATATTTTATATTATCTTATCTAATATAATTAGTCCTTTACTTTATTTTGAATTAATTAAAAATGCATAAATAAATAAATATAAATAAAATTTACTATTCAATAAATATTAATATTATTATATAATTATAAATTGAAAGCAAATTTTTCATTTTATTATATTTTTAAATTATTTATTACATTTTTTTTATTATTTAATTATAATTAATTATTTTATTTATATATTATTTCGAATAGTTTTTAGAAAATCAGATTTTAGAAATTTTTAATAAATTTAAGATTTTTATTACATTTTATTTTTGAAATTATTTAGATTAAAATGTATTAAGATTTTAATTTTAATCAAATAGTTTTTAGAATTTGATTTTTTAACAATTTTTCTATATATTAATAAGTTATAAATTTCTAAATCTTTATTTATAGTAAATTAATTATATTATTAATTAATTAAATTAATAATTTAAAATGTAAAAAAAATATTTAATATAACACTTTAATGTAAATAGATTTTTAAATTATGTTTAATTAAAGATGGTACTATAATAGGATTGGATTGACGAACGTGATGCAGCATATTGCAGATCTAAATGTCAGACATATTTGATATATTTGATATACCAAACATATTTGATATAATTGATATCTTAGACATATCGAACATATTAGATATATTTGATTTATTTGTTATATCCATCTATGTATTAATTTAATATAAATAGAGAGCAATAGAATCA
>CAJVPP010003468.1:0-11562 GCA_910592005.1 Funneliformis mosseae | reverse complement strand
ATTTCATATTATTTCTCTAAAGAAAGTTCTATTTTTCAAGCGAAAGTTTGATGATCATCTAAATTTTTTTTTTGTATCATTAACGCTTATAAATTTACAGGTGATCATATATTATATTACATTATATTTTTGGAAAATTTAAGGGGTAGTTATATAATAATTTTAGATGATCTCAGGCGGTCAGATACTTATGACTGCTACTGTAATAATAAATTAGAACGATATTTTGCCTTACCTTTAAATAATAAATATGATCTATTAGAATGATAGATATAGAAAAACAATTTTTAGATTTATTAAGTATGATATGCTATTATCTTGTTATTCAGGTAACTAGTATATTATATTATGTAAATAGAGTTCAGATAAGTTGAGTTAATTCTTGAATCAGATAAGCTAAACTAGTTTAAATAAATTGAGTTTATATTTTTTTGACAATGACTTATAAGTTATGCCAAATTTAAGTCAAATTAAATATTTAATTCAATTTGATTTAAACTTGAATTGAACTTGACTTAACTTAAGTTAGTCTTATTTTTTAAGAATAAATAAACTAATTTATCTTAAATTGATCGATAAATTGATCAATTTATTGATCAATATATTTTTCTTTTTTTCATTTTTTCTTCTTTTTTTTCTTTTGATTGATTCTTTTTTATATTTTGATTGATTTTTTTTAATTTAATTTTTTTTTCTTTATTTTTATCTTTTTTTTTTATTTTTTTTATTCTTTGAACTTTTTTTTTATTTTTTTAAATTTTTTTATTTTCTCTTCTCTTTTTTTTTATTTATTTTTTTTACTTTTTCTATTATTCTTTCTCTTTGATCTTCTTTTATTTCTTTTATTTTATTTTTTTATTTTTTTATTTTTTTTTTTAATTTTTTTTATTTTATTTTTTTATTTTTATTTTTAATTTCCCTAGTTTTTTTATATTTATATATATATATTTTTTGTTTTCATTTATAATTTCTCTCTTTTATCCATTTTTATTTTTTATTTTTTTTTATAATTTCTTTCCTCCAGTTTTTTTATTTTTATTATTTTTTATTTTTAATTCTTTCTCCTCTCCATTTTTTTTATATTTTACTTTTTATTTTTTTTTATTTTCATTTTTAATTCCTCTCTTCCCTATCTATTTTTTTTTCTTTTATTTATTTTTATTATATTTCTTTTTTCTCCTTTTTTTTTAATTTTTAATTTTTTTATTTTAATATTTTATTTTTCATTTTTAAATTATTTTTATTTTTCATTTAATTTTTAATTTTTTTTTTAAAATTTATAAGTTAATTTAAATATAGCTCAAAACTTGATTTAAATTTAACTGGACTCAAATAAATTTAAATCAATATTGAATCAAAATAAAATCAAGTCAAGCCAAATTGAGTTAAGTTTAAAATTTTTATAACTCAAATCAAGTCAAGTTGAAAGATTTTATAAAATAAATTTGATTCGACTCAACTTGAAAAAAATGAGTTGAATAGAGTTGATCTTTAAACTTAACTCAACTTGACTTATTTAGAATTCTATATGTAAATAAATATTTTCTATTGTAAAACTTACTATTTTTATGTTGCATAACCAATTAAATCCTGATATTGCATAAATATTATTATATTTAAAAAGTTGAATATTTAAAAAATTTCATGAAAATGATATTTTATATATAGCATAAAGTTTATATTATTTAAATTTATTATTATTTAAAATAAAATTATAAAAATCATAAAGACTGATTAACAATTTTAATAAAATATATAATTAATGTTAAATTATAAACTTTTAGATATTAAATAAAAATAGATTTATATTATATAAACTGCATATAATAAATTATATTATATATAAATTATATATAAACTGTTATAATTAAGTCAAACTATGGGTTTTTAAAACTAAACTAACTAAATGAACTTAATAACATCTTTAATTGTAAAAAAATTATTCCTAAAATACTTATAAAAATGAAAGCAGATATATAAAAAAATGTGTATTATATAATTGGCTAAAAATGTTGATTTTTCAAATATATAATATATATATAATTTGTATAATCACTAAAATTTGTCATATAATTCAGTTGATTTATTTATAAAAAATAACTCACTTTTTTTCTTTATAATAAATTTTTTTTGTTTTATTTAATTATAATTTAAGAATCATTTTTAATATATTTTTTTTTAGTAGTACTAGGATTCTTATATAAACTAAATATTAAAAATAATTAAGAAGGAAGAAGTAATATTAAAAAATAAAATTTTAATATTTGATCAATCTGTTCATTTTTATTTGTACATGTATGATTACTAAATTTTATGTATATTATATATATAAAAAGTATATAAAAAATGTGTATTGTATGATTAGCTAAAAATGTATTGTATAGTTGATTTTTTCATAAGTATAATATACATATATGATTTATATAACTCAGAAAAGTTGTTATATGATTTATTTATAAAAGGTAACTCACTTTTTTTCTTTAAAATAAGTTTTTTTTATTTTTATTTAATTAGAATTTAAAAAACTTTTTAATATTTTGTTCTTATTTTTTTTCTAAAAATACTAAGTTTCTTATATAAATGTAATATTAAAAAATAATATTTTAATATTTTATCAATCTGTCATTTTAATGTATTAATTAAAGTCAAATTTTGTATTATAAAATAAATTTGATCGATAAATGCTGTAATATGAAACTTAATTTTTTTTATTATATAAATTATTTTAGTAACATTAAAATTTGCTTAAAAAATTATAATTTTAAAAGTTATATTATATTAATATAATAATATAATGTATTTCTAATGAATTGCTTTATAATAACTTTTTTCATTTAAAAGAAATTTTCAGCTTTAAATGATTTGATTTAGCTTATTCATGAAAAATATTTTTATAATACTAAACTTTTATTAATATTAGTAAGATTAATTTTAAATTAATAGTTATAATCTAAATTTTTTTTTTATAATATATCAATCAGTTATAATTTAATTGATTAGCATTAGCATTATATTTCTATTGCTATTTAATATTTTCTTTCTTAGTTAATGAGTATTATTTTTTAAAATTTGACTATTCTTCTGATCCTATATATTGTTAATTTCTTTAAAACGTCTTATTTTTTTACTTTTGAGAAATCTACTATTACATCCTTATATTAATTATTATATCTAATATAAGTTCAATTGTTCTTTCAAATATCTGATAAAGAAACTATAATCTTAATTAACAGGTTTTAGTTATTATCCTTTTATAGTTAAAGATAAAGAATAACTTTTAAAATTTAATTTTTTGAAAACTGTTTTTAATTTATTAAAATATTAATGAAGATAAAGAACCAGTAGCCTTTTTTACAAAATATCTTTCTATTCCAGATATTATTTATTCAGCTTTTTTCATTAAGTATCCAAAAAACTTCACCTAATAGTGTGGCTACATTTTTAATATCTAATATATAAATATTTAATACTTTTGTGACTTTAAACCATACATAATTAATTGAAACCATACATTTCATACATAAAAATCCATACTATACATAATTGCTATATTCCCTTATTATAAGATTTTTTTCATTTTTATGATGATGGAAAGTTAGTTAGTAAATGATCAAAGTTTTTTTAAATTCGCTTCGGGTAGTATTAATGATACCTTGTTTTTTAACTTATGTTATAATTATAAGAAATGTCAGAAATATTAAAATAAAAGATATTAATTTTTTATTATTTTTGTTTATTTATATCCATTTATGATAAAACGTTCCTCGTATTAAAAAATTTGAAAGGTAAAAAATTCATCCCTTTAAATAATAAGTATTATGATCAAAGAGAGCTCATAACAAACTTTACGGAAAATATTCATAATGAAGAATAGAATAACTGTTTAGTGGATGATCTAGATACTTTGATTCAAATTAATGAATTACAGGAAAGAATTTCGAAGAGTTACTACAAAGTTAGTATACATAGAAGCATTAATTCTTATTGGGATTGGGTTACCGCTTTAATCGATAAAGTAAGTAAAAGTTTAACTCCAAATTATTGTAATGCAAAGGGTGATATCAATAGGGGATTTAATGAGGAAGTTTGATTTTAGAATAAATGAAAAAGAAGTTATTTTAAAGTTAAAAGGCATTTTAGGAAACGTACAAATGACTGTTGAAGAATTTGAAGTTTTGATCCTTATGAAATCCAGGAGTAACAGTGAATTCCACTAAAAAAAGGGAAACGATACAAGATGCGAGAAACCAACTTAAAGAATCATTTCCTTGTGAACTAAACACATTCAATCCATCATCGGATATCCGTGAATGATCTAGGTTCAAAGGCTTCTGACCGACCGTTTACCGACCATGACCGACCGTTACCATCCCATGAATCCGTCGGATTTGACCGGACTTTTTATACAGAAATCCCTTCAGTCTGAAAATTCAAATCATGTAATTGACCGATTTAAAATTTTTATTTTTAAAAGTAATGTTCGTTCTTTTATTTTTAAAATACCAGACGGACTTGAACGAACCGGAAATATCTCTCTTTTTTTTATATATATATATTTGCTACATTTCAAAACGTTTACGCCGCACTAAAACCCTTACAACCTTAGTTCTTGGATTAGAGGTAAGTTCTAATAGAGGAATTGGTTAGTTGTTTTGTATTTTATTTTACAACACTAAAAACTAACTTGTACCAACTTGCCTTTGTAGAACAGTTCAGAACCTAAACCTTTGATTGGAATCGGATCGGAGGTAAGCACTAATGGAGAATTTTGGATGTATATATGTTTTTTATATTAAATTAAAAATACCAACATTAGTTAACCTTCATAGACCTATCTGTAACCTTGAATCTTAGATCGGAGGTAAGTTCTAATGGAAAATCTCGTTAGTTATTTTTTTTTTTTTAAAAATAAAAAAAACCTAATATTTTCAAACTTACCATATAGAAAGGTGGAACCTTGAAATCTTGAAGGTAAGTTCTAATAGATAATTAATTTTATTTATTTTTAAAATCAATCTAACATTTAATAACTTGCCTTTGTTGAACAGTCCGGATCCGTGAAGCCTTGGGCAATAAATCATTGTTGTTAAAATACTCCCTATGAGAGCACCTTTGAAATTATTTTTTAACCATTTAACATAAATTTTCGTTATTACGGAAGATCAAGAAAGGGAAATCATCTTTCTGAGAAAGAGTACTATTCTAAATCTCTAAATTAAGGAGCCACAACTACCGGAAGTTATAAGCATTGTAACTTTAATATTTATGCTTTAATGGCAATATGTTCAGTTACACTACTTACGTAGTAGATGATTTAGGAGTGTAATTCACATACCATCATCTTTATTAATCTTATTGACAATAAAGATTTTTTCATATATCATTTTCAAATCGTGGGGTTGTATTTGTGATAATTCGTCAACATGCCTTTCAGTTGAAAATTCCTATGAACGATTAATGATCGTGAATGTAAATTTAAGAGGTAAGTAATTAGTTCTTATCATACGACGACCTTTTTGATTTCATAATTAATTCTAATCAAACATGCCTTTTACTAGGCCCAATACTGTTAGCTGCAATTAAATCAAGTACTTCACGTCAAACTACAACCGCACGTTATTCCCTCTTACCTGCTCTACTGGAAGAGAAATAATGAAAACATAAAAATGATAAAATTCAAATTACCGGAAATAAACAAATATACTGTCTTTGTCCTCCTTACCGTTGACGTTTAATAATATAAAGTATTATAAACATCAATAAGCTTCGTCACTAAATATCTTTTTTTAGCCTTTTCATATGTGTTGTCGTTTGTAGTAGAAAAAGAAGCTAAAATCTTTTGGAACGCGTATTATAATGGGCAAGTTCATATGCACTTCTGACTGTTATATAGTAAAATACTGTAAAAAAAAAGACGTCACGGACATTCTTTGATTTTATTTTTCTGAAAAAATACGTTGTTCGTTAAATAAAATATAATTTTAAAAAAAAAAATTTTTTTTTTTTTTTTTTTTTTTTTTTTTTTTATTTTATTTTTTTTTGGTATTAGCTTTACTCGAACCCAGTATTCGAGAGTTGAATGTCAAGTGCTTTATACCGCTATACTATAGCAGCACCGACATAATTTTTAATTTTAATTTAATATAAATCTCAACTGAGTTTAAAATATATCACATGATTTTGCTCACCTGATTGATCAAAGCCGTTAAAATAGTCGCTTTTTATCGGGTCTACTAATTTACCCCACGCATAAAATAAGGTGTACACTACTGTATTGAATTGATGCAAATTTAGAATCGATTTTAGAATCGATTAAACGTTTCAACAAGTTTAGATTCTATTCTATCATTCGAGTTTCGTTCTCGCTTATTCGATTTTAATCAAAAATAAAATGTCATCTGCCCTCAAAAAAACTTGTCAAGAAAAAATAATTCATTGTCAAAAATATATATATACTTGCTTAAAAAATTATTTGCCATAATATTGTCAAAATAGTAATTAATTTTCTTTTTATTTTATTTAATTAAAGAAATAGTTTTCCAAATCTGACCAATATGTTCTTGCTGAATTTTAGATATAAAAATGATGGCTTTCTTTCTGAAAGAATAGATCGGATCTATATAATTTTCTTAAATATTTCCCTAGAATGTATCTTAACGATACGAAATCTGTATAATAAACGTACCTGATCGTACGGACCGCCGAAATTGAGGGGTAATTAATCAATATCGTGCGTGAGAATAAGCATATCATATCGATATAAATAAAAATATTTATTCATTTACTTAATCCCAAAGCAGGAAATACAATGTTCCATATGCAAGATGACAATATAATTTACAACATTGATTGATGGAGTTGGTCACCTATTCACAGGCGGTCTCGATCTAATTATGATATTTTGAGATTTTATCTTATTGTCAGATAACAACAAACTGCGGTAGCACTGTGCAATGACGGCAATCCAAAAAAGTATCTATTATGGAAGGTAATTCATCAATTATTATTTGATGTTTATTTTACATATTTAAAGATGATTTATATAAAGTAATTTATAAATCAAATTACACAGAATAATGTCAGAGTTTCAAGATTATAAGAAAATAAAGGCTAAGAATTTATAGATCAAAATTCTTTAATTATATTATTTTATGAAACATTCCTAACCCATATATTAAATTCTATTTATTAGAATGTTTGTAAAGAATTATGTAAGGAGTTGTTCATCTTATCAATATATCCATTCTGTACAAAGAATGTTTGGATTCAAAGATCCAATTTTCTTCAAAAGATTCAGCTATAACAACTCACAGTCAGAGATCAGTTCAAACATTTAACACAACACGCATTATCAAAAAGGTAGTGATTAAATGTATCTCTTGAAATCTAAAATAAAAGAAATTTTGTAAACAAAAAATAAGTTTAAACACTTCTGATGAAGAGAAAATGATTTATGATGAAGAAGAACGGGGAATCGCTTTAAATTTTTGAAGTTATGTTCTATTTTTAAATAATCACAGATTTATTCCATGTTGAAAATTTAGCAAATTTGCTTATTTTCCATAATTGGAACCTTTACGTGAAACCAAAAATTTTGTACCAGAATTGATTTACTTGTACCAATAGCCTTTAGTGGAAAAATATAAGCAAAAGCTCAAATAAAAGGGCGAACAACATAATGTATTAAAATCATACTCATTCAAAATTCTGTTAAAATATTTAATATATGATGTTTTATAAAATTAAAGTCTATTTAAAATCATTGTGCCTTTCGTTAAATTTCGGTTTGGTAACCAAAACATAAATCTGCTGTCAAAAAATCTTCAAGCTAATATATTCAATAATATTATTATCATACTGATCAAAAATAAAATTAAAGAAACTATTATTATTAATATACTTGGAAAGTTTACGAAATTAATAATAAGGCCGAGTTGATTTTTGAAAGTTTCCCAATACCTCTTTTCAATATTCAGTATGACGAATACATACATCCGTTCAAAGCTTTTCTGGGGGGGTAAATCAATTGCACATTCAAATACATGATTTTCCTAAAATATCTAACGAGAAAAAAAAATGCATAACCGATTTAACAAACTTCAATCTTTTCCGCAACGGCAAGATCGAATCATTGCAAAACAAAGCTTGTTATGTGATAAAAATAGGTATAATATTTATTATAATATAATTATTGTCCTAAATGTATAAAATACAAAGAACTTATTCATCAAACATATTATTTCTATATTTGTATCTTATAAGGTATTCTAATCTTTCTTCACCATCATATTCATTTGATGGTGGTGGTCCTTGTTTAAGGCTTTCTATATACCAATAAATTGCTAGATCCAAGTCAAATTCCACCCCTTCTCCATTATCATACATTTCTGCAAGAAAATATTGAGCTTTTACGTCATTTAATTGGGCGGCCTTTTCAAATAATTCAAATGCCTTTTCCTTGTCAACACTGGTTCCAAGCCCTTTGTTGTAACATACTCCTAAACTTGTTAATGCACACAAATAATTTTCTTGTTCCGACCTTTGAAAGTACTCAAATGCCTTATCATTATCTTCCTCAACACCATTTCCCATAAGATACATGTGTCCTAGCTTATCCATTGCAACTGGATTACCTTTATTTGCCGCTATTTCGAAATATTCACGAGCTTTTTGTAGATCTATGTCAACTCCAATTCCTTCAAGATAACATATTCCTATCTTTGTTATTCCATCCGAATGATTCCCTTCCGCTGATTTTTTATATAATTCGTAGGCTTTATTTTCATCTTCTTCAATGCCTTGTCCGAGTCTATAACAATCACCAAGAAGATTCAAGGCTGATAAATTTCCTTGGTTTGAGGCATTTTCAAACCAATGAATTGCCATCCTAAAATTACGTTTAACTCCTATACCATATTTATATAAATACCCAATTATCAACTTTCCCAATGATAATCCTTGCTCTGCCACTTTTTTAAAATATTTAAAGGCCAATTTACCGTTTTTTGTAATAGTGCCATTTTCATGTAGGTAATACATCCCAACATAAATATGTCCTAATACATTGTTTTGGTTTGATGCCTTAAAAAACAAATTAAAAGCCGCATTTTTATCACAACTTGTTCCAATTCCAGCATGATGAAAATATCCAAGTAAAGAAATATTATTTGACCTATCTTGATTATAAGATAACCAATCAAAAATTTCTTGTAAAGCGATCTTTTGATTCTTAAAGTAATCATTAATATATCTTATGAAATCCTTATCTTCAAACCCTTTGTTTCCATTGTCAAGAATAATATCAACTATTTCGTCAACTATTATAACATTCTGTTTATTTGTTAACGTTTCCATCATTTGATTTGTACTCATCTGAATGCTTTGAGAAATCTCAACACCTAAGGAATCATCAATCATTTGGTCATTTTCTTTCCTTTCGGCTCTTGAAAGAAATGCTTTTACTAATAGTTTTATATCCGGGCGATGATCTGGTTCACTATTCCAACATTCTAAAAAATTTATAATATATATTGAAAAGTTTAATTATGAAGTCTAAATTTGTTAGCGCATTTGATAGTCAGACTTGAATAAATATAATCACCGGTATAAAGCTTTACATAATCTTTATGAGTATCAGGAATAGGTGTCTCTCTTAAACCTTGTGTGATTTTTTCGGCTAAACCGAGGTCATCTTTTCCTCCTCCGATCGAAAAAGGGACTCGACCACTAGAAATCTCCCACAATATTACGCCAACGCTGTAAACATCACTCCTCATATTCAATTTATATGTTTGATCACTCAACTTTTTCGGATCAATATAAGGGATTACATCATAAAATCTTGCTTGTTGTTTGGATGATACTTCCTCGAGCCTTTTCGTCAATCCAAAATCCGACAGTTTGATATTGTCTTTATGAATTAATATGTTGTTGGAGCGCTATAATACGTAATATACATAATAAAATCAATACCTTTATACAGTAAATATAATTTTTCAAAACAAATGCAAACATATGATAAATTAAATTACCAAGTCACGATGTACAATTCCTACGTCGTGTAAACATGATACAGCGTTGGCCAATTGAAATGCAAAATTGTATTTGTTATCCCAGGTGAGACTATCAAAATTGTTCTTCAAATAGTTTCGAAGGGTACCGCTATCAGCGTATTCCATTACCAACCAACAGTTTCCCAATTGATCATCTAATCAATAATAATAACAATAACAAATTTAGGCTTAACAAGGTAATTACCCATCAAGTTTATCTTTTCAAGTAGAATACATACCATTATCGGAAGTTGTAATACCATAAAATTGAATGATATGGGAGTGAAACCCGACTTCACGTTGATGTTTAAACTGAAATTCATAATTCAACGTTGGAATTAGAAATTCGTACATTGCGTAAAAGTAGAAAGGTGAGTTCTATTTTAAATACCTCATGAATAATTTCTTTAACCGTGACGTAATTAAGATTATTAAAGGATTTCAATGCGAGATGATCACTAGTTTCGTTACAATTTGCACGATAAACTTTCCCGAAATCTCCAGAACCAATTTCTTCAATGTCGCAAAAATGTTCATACTCGTAAGAATTAAAACGGTCTTCAGAAATAGCTTCTTCAATCAAAACAATCCATTCATTTGAATTATCCATTTTGACTTTTTAATGTTATATTTGTGTGTAACGAAATTGATTTAATAAAATATTATTTGTCAAAGTAGAAAATTTTCTTATACGTTGCGAAGCAAATCGGTCTGACTCAAGTAAATTTTCCCATTTATTTAAATGTTTCTCAGCCTTCAGCCTTTGTGAAACGTAAAAAATTATTGTTGTTGATCATATAGTAATTGATTGTTATATTTTCTTTCCGGACTAGGATAAATTTGGAAGGAAATTAGATAAAATTATATCATTGCTTGAATTTAGCAAATGTGTTACCAGTTTTATAAACGCCAAAGGTAAATTTTTTGTAATAGAACTTCCATGTAGAAAACGAATTGAATGATTCCAAATTGGGTAACTCATTTGTTGTATGAAGAATTATTTGTTTGACACGGATGAAGCTCTTTTTATCCGATCGACTCTATCCGAAGAATAATAATACATACATTAGCGTTATAAGAAAAAATTCTTTATTAATTAAATTGACTTTGGTATTATAAGTAAACTTGTATATCGTAATAAATTGTATCTTTCTTAAAAATCTTATAAAATTTGGACTTTTATTAAATTTTATATTACAAAATTTGTTTGTAAAAGTTGTAATTTTTATCAAATTTTTCGATTATAATTAAACTTTTGATTTTTAATATTAATCGAGTTTAAGTAACTAAGTAGAGATGTGATCATCAAAAAATAACTAAATTAAGAAATGATTATCAAATAAATATATATATAAATAGATAAATTTGCTGTAACAATTTGCAGCAACTGCAATAGCTACAGCAACTATACCTAATTTCTTTATTTAAATTTATAATATCAAAAAGGAAAGAATTATCTGAAGGAGAACGCAACTAGATAATTAGTACTTGAAAATGTGATGTGCCTATT
>CAJVPP010003467.1:0-11565 GCA_910592005.1 Funneliformis mosseae | reverse complement strand
TCGTTGTTTTAAATTTTTTGTTTTTTTAACTGTGATGACCACCGATACAGTGTCCTTAATGGGAACTTGGTAATTTTGTGTAGTTCGTTTACATTTTGTGTTCCATTATTCCATAACGACTTAACTACCTTACGTCGTTCTTTAATAGAAATTTTTTGCGGCATTATTATATCATATCGGTCATGAGGCACTCTTGTGTTCAGTTTTTTTATGCATATTGATCAGTGTAACATAGTAAACAATCAAACAAAAATTTGGTTTGTGTTGTCCAATCAGATGTGATGTAAATCATTATTTTAATCACATGATCGCGACTGCCATTTTTTTTCGCCACTACTGTACACTTATATTGATGGTTGTATATGTGGAAATAAATGTTATCGGCAAGAAGGATGTCACATTCATTGGAAAAGGCAATTTCATATTCCTTGTAGTGAATGTGAAACACCAACGACTTCTTCTTACGGAATGTGTGTAAAACATGCTAGAAAGTATTATAGTAAAGCTAATTATTATAAAAACAAACTTTCATTTCCAGCCACTAGTGTTCTGAATCCAAATCGATCTGATAGGCCTTGAGAATAGAGAAGGATTCCCCAATCTGAAAATATATACTTTAGATCAAATTCCATAGGAATTTCAGTCTGCTAGCCACCTACCCCGCCCAATAATCCATGATGATGAAGAAAGGTTTACAAAGTGAACACCAGATATGAGTCTGGGTCTATTTGGCTAATCTGTGATAAGAAAACTGCTTGACCGCTCTGGCTACCTGCCTTCTCATAAATTCGAAACCAGAAAATAAAATATCCTATTTATCTTTTTCTGAACAATGTGAAGAAAAGGGCCGAGCCAGAGGGATTCGAAAATCATGGGTGCTAAAGCATATGTATACCAAATTTCAGATGGGCTAATGCCGATGATGTTCTGGGAATATTTCTGAAACTCAATATGTATGCATTTATATTACTTGATTTTTTTTCATATTTTACGTACATACTTTGCACCCTTGATGCTCTGCAACCTCTGTAAACATATTTTGTGTACATATGCTTCATATCTTCAATGCTCCGCAACCCGTGAACATATCTTGTATACATGTGCTCCGCATCTTTGATGCTTCGCAACCCGTGAACATATCTTGTGTACATATGCTTAACATCTTCGATGCTCTGCAACCTGTGAACATATCTTGTGTACATATGCTCTGCATCTCAACCTGTGAATATATCTTGTGTACATATGCTCCGCATCTTCGATGCTTTGCAACCTGTGAACATATCTTATATACATATGCTCCGCATCTTCAATGCTTCACAACTTGTGAACATATCTTGTATACATATGCTCTGCATCTTCGATGCTTCGCAACCTATGAATATATCTTTTGTACATATGCTCTGCTTTGCTTCGCAGACTTGGCATTCATATTTGCTTTATAATTTGCATACCATCTGCCCACTTATTGTATTCACAATTTACTTACCGCTCTACTTCATTCCATATACAGTAAGCTTATTTGCATTCAAACAATTCGTGTTAAATAAAAAAACACGTTAGTATTTCTGAGATTTCAAAGAGTATAGCTAAGTAAGATTACAAAATAGTATTTCTGAGATTGTGGAATTTCCAGATAGGCAAGAAATATAATTAGTAATTATAATGAGCTAGAAATGCGAGAAATAGAAAAAAAATACAAAGAAATATAGCAAGAAGGCACTGAGGAGGCTACTACTCCTTAGTAGAAACTGCTTATATCCCCTCATTTTTGATTTACTTTAAGTCTTAATGTATGATAAAAGAATTGTCTTTAAGTTCATTTTAATTTAATGTATTGATTAATTATTTCTGATTTATCTTAAATCTTGTTTAATATATAATTAAAGTATTAATTGCATTGATAAATTGTTTTTGATTTACTTTAAATATTATATGGATTTAATGTATTATCTGATATAAGTATTTGAGTTTATTTTTAATATATATATATAAATTTATATAAATAAGCTTGATTTTTCTACTTTTTAAAAAATAATTTCAATTCAAACTTTATCTTTTTAAAATCAAATTTTATTTGTATATCAAATTTCTTCTTTACAATTTTTCTTTTTATAAAATGTTACCAAAGATCAACAAAAAAATTATCACAAGAACAAAAAGAATGTAAGTTGAATTTTATCAATCAACTAGCCAATTTTTTAAATGATAAACTAATTTTTTTACTTTCTTATAATAAAAACACAATTAATAGCAATACCAAAAATATCCCTAATGAAAAAAAATCAGCTAATGAAGAGCCAGAATATAAGTTGAATTTTATCAATTAACCAGCTAATTTTTCAAATGATAAACTGATTTTTTTACTTTTCTATAATAAAAAAAAGAAAAAAATATGTTTAAACAATATCATTTAAGAATGAGCTAATTTTTTCAAAGTATAAGTTAATTATAATATATTATTTTTATATTAATAATAAATAACTTTTTAAATTATAAAAGTAGATTTAGAAGAAATGCAAAAATAATATAAGAAAATTCAACTTTCATCAAAATTTTGATGATAACTAACAGCAAGTATTTAAGCTGTAGTTAAATTTGAGATTCTCAATTATTCAAATGATTTAGAATCAGATATATTATTTTTAATTTATTTCTATTTATTATTTTATAATTAACAATATATTTTCTTTACTTTTACATAGAAAAAAGAAAAACTTGCTGAATTTATCAAGAAAATTGAGAAATTGAAGTGACAAAATTCTGATCTCTTGAGAGAAAACTGATTTTTGCTAAAATCAATGAGAAATTCAGTAAGAAAAATGAAGATTTATAGGAGAAATAAAAATTTGTATACCAATATCTTATATTTATAATAACTAATTTTATTTTTTAATATTTAAGATTTGAACAATTTAAGAGATTATGGCTGCCAAGATTAATGAGACAGTTTAATGCCAGTACTCCTATAAAATGAAGAAAAGTCAGAAAATCTTTGTTGAAATCAAAGAGAAAAAAGCCAGTGTATTATATTGATGATGAATTAAAATCATCAAAAATAATTCTAAAAATG
This sequence comes from Funneliformis mosseae, assembly GCA_910592005.1. Lineage (NCBI taxonomy): Eukaryota > Fungi > Glomeromycota > Glomeromycetes > Glomerales > Glomeraceae > Funneliformis > Funneliformis mosseae. Next base: position 8,495 of record CAJVPP010003467.1, on the reverse strand, counting down.
ATAATAATTTGATAACAAAAAAGATTAACATAAAAGAAACTAGAAAATAATAAATTTTTGGTCATAAAATTTTCACATTATAAATATACTACATATATTCTAAATTTAAATATAAAGAAATAATTAAAACTTGTTAATAATTTTATAATAAAGGCATATAAATTAATGAATTATATTAAAATTTTAACCTATCTATATGATAATCTTCACCTTTTATAAATTTAAAGAAAATCAAATATTTTAAATATATTATTAATATAAAAATGTGCTAAATTCTACTTATTACATATTAAGATATTTGAAAGTACTTGAATTAGTATTAGTTTTATTAGTAGTTGATAATTAACATATTAATATTCTTTACATAACTGAAGATAATTGATTTGTTATCAAAGTAAATAAATAAAAATATGAAAAATAATCTAAGAAAATCAAAGATTAAACTTAATAAATTATTAGTTTTAGACTTTAATTTTTCTAGATCAATTTCTATATTATTAAATTTTATATAATATTAATTTTTTATAATATTATAATATTATAATTACTTTTAAAATAAGAAATACTTTTACTTTTTAACCTTTAGAAAAGCTATCAAACATTTATTAGTGTTATTATATCTGATTATAGATGAAAATTATTTTATTTTTTCAGAAATCTAAATACATTTAATTAAGTATACAGTTAACTCTTATTATAACGAACTCTATGTCCTAGACCTCAACTTCGCTATAAGGCTATAGTGAAGATTTTAAGAGATTTGATTGGCCAATTCGCTATAATGAGAGTATTTTTATTATATTTGTTCAAAAAATTCATTATATCAAGAGTTCACTATAACAAGAGTTGACTGTATAGAGAATAAAAACTTCATACAATATGATATAACAGCTTTAATATTTTAGAAAATTAGAAAATATTAAATAATTATAGATAAATTTTAATACTTCTGTTATTTTAGACCTTTATAATAAATTTATATTCTTTTTAAATAACTTGAGAACAAGTAATTTTAAATAAATTCAAAATATTTATAAAATATACAATAAGTAATCTTTAGTTATAAATAAATAATATACTTTTAATAGTCAATATTAATATTTTTATATCTTTAGCAAAAAATAAAAGTATAAAATAAACTAATAAAAAAGTTTCTTTTCAATAATAGAATTTGAAGAACAAAATCTATACTTCTGATCATTAGTTGATGAAGAAACTGATCCTCTTGTAAAAAATGCATTTTAATGAATTCTTATTTTATATAATATTACACATGATTTTTTTCATTTAGGTAATGAGAGTTACATCTGAATAAATATTTCAGTTGCTAAAAATACTATTATTAAGTCAAGAAATCAGTTGTTTTCAGAAATTGCAAAAGCATGTTTATGTATAAAAAGCTGAATGGAAAATGAGTTAGTTAAAAAAATAATATTATATATAATACTTTAATTTATATTAGTTTTTTTAATAAAAGAATAAAAATATATGATTTTGCTCTTTATTTTTAATATTGCTTGAATAATCTGATTATTTTCTTCTAGTTTTCTTATACATTATTAGTAAATTGTAAACAAATATTTTTATATTTTAAATGATAAATTAAAAGGATAAAATTTTAGGATTTACTTTTGTCAAAAAACTAATTAGATTTAATATTCTGAATTTATTACTAAATCTGATTTTTATGTGATATTAATAATCTTTATGATTTTATTAGTTCTATAAAAATTTTTATTGATATTCTGAATGGAACTAAACTGCTTAAGTTGAATGACTCAGTTTTAAAGAACTAAACCAATTTTTAGTTCTAGTTTCATTCTTAATTCTAAATTATACTCAAGTTGCTAAGTTGTAGAATGCTTTCATTCCTACGTTAACTTATTAAAGTTAAGAATTAGGTAGATCCTAATATTTTAATTATAATAATAGTATTTTAAGTGAAGATTTAAAGATACAGTTGATCTGAATTAGAAAAAATCATAGTGATAATATAGATAAATATATTACTATTCTATTTTAATATGTTTAAAATTTGTTTAATACATTTAAAATAAAGTTCACATATGTATATCATATAACTTATTCTAAATGATTTTGAATAATGCATTACAAATGCTTAAATTTTTTCATGATAAAAAATGAAATAAGTTTGCAGATTCTCAATAAGTATTAAGTTTTTTTATTACATACACAGATTATTTTACGTAATGCATATTATAATATTTATTAAAAATAATGTCTTATTGAATGTCTTGCTAATCACAGTAAAAATTTGGAATCAAAAGATAAGGGTGAAGGTAATTTATAATTTTATTTTATCATTCAAATTTTTACTTCTTTAGAATTAAGAAATAAACTGAATAATTTCTCAATATGTATGCAATTATTATTTACATCTGTATAACTTTATCAATTTATAAAATAAAATCTTCTAATTATGATACATATGACGTATAATTCTGCATTATAAAATTTTGTATTATGAAAATTTCTGCATAATACGCGAAGTAATTCTCAATCTCTATAATAAACACGCAAATTCTTCCAATCTATTTTGTCAAAACTCAATCTCCAATATATCTTATCAAAACTTAATTTTAAATATTAAACAAATTGCGAAAACCAATAACTTAATCTTGGGTAATAAGAGATGTGAGGAATTAGTATCTACATTATTAAAGTGAACAAGTACTATTGAGACCGATGAGAGGCGTGATGAGGAGCCTCGTCATAGAGAATAAGGACAAGTTAAATTTCGACAGATTACTCAAATATTTGGAAAAACCCTCCAACTAATCTTGATGATAATTATTATTTTTTTTTGTTTTATTATTTAATTTTAATCAAAAAATCAAAATAGACGGAAATATGACCACGAAAATGTTGGAACGAATTATCCAACAATGAAGGCAACGATCGATGAATTGTTATATTTATATTAATATGATGCTGTATCTCGTAAGAAGCAGTACTTTGGGAATTGGTGAATGTTCGGAAAGCTTTTATATTAAAAAAAAAAGCTAATCCAATATATAATTGCCGTAATTATTCCTTTAACAATTGTAGGATCCGTTTTTTCCGATGTGGTCTTTATGAATATATAATATATGTTTAATATTTTAATCAAATTCGTCACTTATGTATCTGTTGCCTTGACTAACAAACTTTTTTTACATCGGTAAAGACAACCGTTTGCGCATTTGGTAGTTTATCTTGTTCTGCGCCGTTGTATACTAATAAAAAAGGAGGGTTTTGTTTATGTGAGCAACTTAACTGTGACTGTGTTGTCAAAATATTTTCCTTTATATTCGATACAATGAGATTTATTCTTGAATGTTCGAAAATGATGTAACGGCTTTAGTTATTACTTTTTAATTCCTTCTAATAATAAATATTTTTTACAAACTATAAGCTCTATTCTGATAAATCCTAAAGCGTCTTAATGAATAAAGAAGGAAATATTTCGCATAGTGCTTTATTAACTTGGGTAAATTTATTTAATCAATAAATAAATGAAAAAAAAATGAAAAAGAAAAAAAAAAATATTACAATAATCTATATACATTATAATTTAAAATCTTAAAAAACATAAAAAACATAAATGAATATTAACAAATAACGCATCTTTCTCCAAATAATGTTTCCAAGAAAGATGATAAATCATCTTTGGTGGGTTTATGACCAAATTCTACATATAAACAACCAACAGTTGGCTTATCTAGAATGCAACGAAATTGATATTTTTCCATAAGTTCAGCAATCGCAGGTTTTAATTTTGCAACACCATTTGAAGAATGTTTACCACGGCCAACAATAATAGTCAAATTATCAATATTTTTTGTTTTGCAATACTGGATTTTTAATTCAGTTTTTAATAGAGCTTCTTTAACATATAATCCATGAAGGTCAAGTTCATTAGGAGGTCTATTCTTATTATTCTCTAAGGAAAAATTGTTGAGGGTGAGGTTAAAAATTTTTATAAGGAAAAAGGAAACTTAAAAATATTTTAAGATACAATACCGTTAAAAATTACTTCAACAGCTTTCGAATTATATTGCTCCATTTTTTTACCATGTTCTTTTCCTTTTTGTGATAACTCTTTAGCTTTTAAGCCTTGACGAGATTTAAAAGCTGATTGTGATTGAGCGAAACATTCGTTACGAAGCTTTGCTTCATCGCCGGCAAGTTTGCGATATCTTTGATAAGTAGTTTCCGCATTCTCGGAATTAAAGAGATGAGATAATTCTTGCCCCATTCTTGATGTTTATTATGTTTATATACACTTAATTTTATTTTTTATAAAGAAAAGGCTAGATTTTTTATTCAGAGAAGAAATCAAAAAAAAAAAAAAAAGGATAGGTAAAACTTTTTTTTTTTTTCCTAAATCAAATTAATAATGCATTTTATACATGTTTTACAATGATTGTGAAATGTTTAAAATTCCCTTTTTATCAATTTAAGTGTTTATTATTTTATTACACATACATGAAATGCCTGAATGAACGATAACAACAAAAAATTTTTTGTTGAACGCAAAAAGAAGTTACAAAAGTAAAATACTCCGATGTCTCGAATTTTAGGCATGATAAAACAGCTGACCTTTATTTGTTTTACAATGAAATGAAAATCATCATTTTTTTTGTATAATTAAATTATAATTAAGTGTAATAATTTCCTATAAAGTTATATCAAGTAAATTGGTAAATTACGCTTTTGGTATGCGAAAAGTGCATCAAATTATTAAAAAGGTATTTTAATTAAGATCTTTATGGCTTACATAAATCGCTCGGACTCTATAGTTTAATTAAAACAAGTACAGAAAGTTGAGAATCTTATACGATCAACCAAAAAATAAATAAATAAGGTTTGATTCATTGATACAAAATTTCGGAAATTTTTATATCGGAAATTACCAGCTTTTCTTTAAAGAATTTCAAAATAAACAGGTTTTCTGTAATTATGTAATGGTTAATTTTAGATTATACTTAACTCAAATTATCACATAATTTGAAACGTAGGTTTGATTTCACATTTCTATGACGAGAAACAAACTTTTATTTTGTTTCATCGATACGTAAAAAGAATTTGAAGTATGAACTCACTCCGAATTTAGAATTGTTCAAATTCAAATCATATATAATTATTGGCGTTTGAAACGACTGTTTTTTCCAATTATAGAAGGTCATGGTAATTGTCGATCTTATGTCGTATTAATAATAATACATTCGAAAACTAATACTTTTATACTAAAATACAAAGGAAAAGTAAGTTTAACAAATACAGTAACAATACTCTTTCTACGTCGTCAACAAACGTTGTACAAGCTTTTATTGTCTAATTATATTTATGCAAGTCTTTTAATGAAGTAATTTCTATTTTTTTTGTGTGATAATTAATCAATCACAGTTTAGATGCTTATTTTCATTGATTATAATAACTTCTATTCAATTATAACTAAATCATTCCTTAAGGTATCACTTTTACTTTTTAATTGAAAGACAAATGATTTAGCTATTTTTGCAGTTATATATAAAGCTTTAAATTTTATATATAATAATGATTGTTTTTAAAAATCTTGATCTAATAGTTTTTAAGCATGTTGGAATTAATACAATTTAAAAGTTGCATTTTTGATATTCAGCAAATAAAAAGAAATTGTAAAATTTATTTATCATCTTTAATAAAAAGCATATTCTTTTATCAATAAGTTTTTTAATTAACAAATTTAATAAAGATTTACCTTTATAAACAAAATCAAATTCTTTTATTAATAATAGAAAGAAATATAATTTAAATAAAATAAAATTATTTAAAAATGTATTAAAGTATTATAATAGTAAGCTATAATAAATAAATTTATTATTAAAGTATTTAAAAGAAAATGTTTTTTACAATTATTAACAATCTTATCTAAAAAATAAAGTTATTATATAAAATTAATTTTAAATAATAGATTATAAATTTCTAATAATATTATTTAAAACATATAATTAATTATAAAATTTATTCAAAAATCTAATAAAATATACATATAATCTAGTAAAGCATAAATGAAAGTTCTAGAATCAGAATTTGAAAAAGTAATCAAAGAAGAATCCTAATTATAATTCTAACATAACTTCTGATATAGATCATAAAATATTAATTCTAATGACTTTACTAGCCTAGGCTCTTTTTTACTACTAATATTCTAATATCAAACTTGATATAAAACTATCCTATCAAATACTAAAAATTATATTATTTCTTACAATCTTTTTTAATCCCTTCTAGTATATCAAAAACTTATATTATACTGCTTATTATTAAGAATAACATTAAATATAACTAAATGAAGTAGAAATATATTTAATATTACAATATATGCAAATCTAAAATATATACTATTATTTTATAATATTTTAGAATTAATTTTAAAAGTAATCAAATAAGAAATATTTAAGATTATAAAGTCTAACTTTTAAACACTAATATGCAAATTTTACTTTATATAAATAAATATTTAACTTGTATTAATTTTCAAATTTAAACTATTTAGATCATTTTCTAATATATCTTATTTTTTTATTATACAAAAAGATATTTTAAAATTGATTTTATTAAAAATACTAATACAAAAAAATTATATCTCTAGTTTATATTTATAATAAATCTTATTTTTAAGTCTTATTTTAAAAATATATATACTAAGTTTTATCTTTAAATCTTACCTTAAAGATACGTATATACTAAATCTTATTTTTAAATCTTATTTTGAATAAATTAGCATATTCAAGATTTAATCTTAAAGGCTTATTTTATAATTAAAAAAAGTTATTAAAAATTCAAAGTTAATGCAAATACTACTTTAAATAGTTTTAATATTTTAGCTTAATTAAATAGATATAAATGCAGTTAAAAAAGCATGAAGTTTTTCTAAAATAAAAATAATAATATTAAAATACTATTAAATTTCAAGTTAGTAAAAAAACATAAATATTTAAAAGATAAATATAATGCTCTTAAAATTTAATTAGAAAATAAGTATAATAAATACATAGTAGATATAAATAAATAATCTATTCTTTTAAGTACTAATTAGAAAATCAGCATAATTCATATTTTGCTAATTTGAAAAGATAATATAAAACATATATTTTCTTTTTAAATAAAATTATAATCAAAAAGATTAGAAAATTAATAAGTTATCTTTTACTGTCTTTTAGCTAAAAAATAATAAGAAGAATTTAAAAAAGTCAGTTAAGCATAAGTATAAAAAATTAGAAGATATTATTTTTGTTAAGGATTTAAAAATTTATTTCTTTTAATAATAAGATTTTTTAATATATTTTATATTAAAAGAAATGAAATAATAGAACCTAATATATATTTTTTTTATAATATAAATTTATAAGTTAAATAGCATGAAGAAACAAAGAATAATCAAAATATTTGAAAAAAATATACTTTTTAGATTCATATTTAGATTAATAATAGTTAAATAGATATTATATTTTTTGTAAAAACTTTGTAAAAAAATTCTTAACTATATATAGATTTGACAAATTTTATATAAAATTTATATGAAATTTTTAAAAAAATTGCTAAAAATTGAAATAATATCAGAATAATATTGACATGTTTAGCCAAATAATTAAAGATGTTAAGCAGTCCTTAATCAGTTCTTACAATTTAAAAGATTACTAACTCTAGAGAAGTCTAATCACTTATCTATAATAAGTAACCTCCATTAAAAAAATAATATAAAAATTTTATAATTAATTTGTAAAAATGAAAATGATATTTAAAATTGATAATTTTGATGAAACCGTTAAGTATAGGATCAGTTCTTAAGACCTAATTTTAAGTTCTTAAATTTTAAATTTTAAAAAATTCTAGAATTCCAAGAGGGTTTATTATATATTTTCACTTAGTAGTTCATTAAAATATTATAATAAATAAGTTTCATAATAAATTTGTAAATATAATTCTTTGTAATTTTCTTAAAACTTTAGGATCACTTAAGATCACTTAACTTCTCTACAAATAATCTTAACTTTTTTTATCTCTAAAGGTTTAAGCATCTTTTCTATAATAAAGATATTATATTAAAACTTGTAAACTAAAAGTAAGATAGTAATAGTCTTTCCATTTTGAGTTACTTTAAATTCTTCATTCATTATAAATTTTTATTTAATATAATATTGTTAAGATATACTAAGAAATAGTAAGGATTTTTTATTTTTATCTCTATTTTTTCTGACTTAACTATCAAAATTTATCTAAGACAATCAAAAAATTTGTTTTATTATTAATAGTTATGAGAATATCATTTATCATCTCAACAAATTAGTTAGGAATGTTAAAAATTACTGTAATAGGATTGGATTGACGAATGTAACACAGCATATTGCAAATCTAAATGTTAGACATATCGGATATATTTGATATATTTGATATTCTGAACATATTTGATATAATTGATATCTTGGACATATCAGACATATTAGATA